>RJWJ010008548.1:0-18065 GCA_004363605.1 Indri indri
AAAAAAAAAAAAAAAAAAAATATATATATATATATATATATATAAAACAATACAAGAATATGAACAAAAACTAGTATAACAACTATTTATATAGCATTTACATTGTATTAGGTATTATAAGTAATCTAGAGATGATTTGAAGCATGTAAGAGCATATGTATAGGTTATGTACAAATACTATGCCATTTTATATAAGGGACTTGAGCATTCTTAGATTTTAGTATCCTTGGGGGGCCCTGGAACCAATCCTCCATGGATGCCAAGGGACAACTGTATTTAATGTAATGTCTGTTTGAGATTACATCTATAAAATTTTTTTTCCCCAAATTAATAGTTCTTCCTGTTAGGGAAAGGTAAATTAGTTCTAATTAGCATGCAGTTACAGAATTGAAAAGGATACTTGGAAGCCAGATCTATTACATGAAAGAACAAATATATTCAAGATTTGGTAACTACTATTCCTTCCAATGAGTATCATATTCAAAATACTAGTCTGGAGATTTATAACACCCTTAGTGGGACCAATCACAAATAGTCATATAGGGAAATAAATCAAAGGCAAACAGTTTCCTTTCCATCCAGTTAAGCAAAATTAATTTCTGAATTGGTAAACTTTGACAGAATTGCATTTCAGGTGTAATACCATTTTCCTTATCGCTAATCATTTTTGATACAAAGGATGAAAGGATTTTGTTTTAATAGTGTCCCAATTTTTAAAATATTTATGTATATTGCACTGAAAAATAAGATTGGAAGAAACTGCACTAAAATGTTCACTGTGGATCTCTCCATGATACGGTGTTAGAAGAGACTTTTATTTTCATATTTTTATGTGTTTTTAAATGTTTCTATAATAAGAACATAGTATAGTCATTAAGAGTATGACCTCTGGAGTTAGACTTTCTAAGTTCACATTCCACTTCCACTTCTTTTTATTAATTATGTGCTTTTGGACACGTTTTCTAACTTATCTCTAAATGTTTTCTGTAAAGTGGGAATCATAATATCACACTCTTCATGGAGTGTATTGTGAGATTTAAAGAGGTAAAAGCACTAAGAACAGTGCTTAGTGCTAACAAACTTCCTTGAGTATTAGCTGCCACTACTGCTGTCTTCATCATAAGGAAAAAAGGATTGTAAATGTCTTGTCTCTTGTGTATTTATCCTAGAAAGCGGTGATTCTATCCCACTTTTTCCAGCATCCCAATATTACAACTTACTGGACAGTTTTCACTGTTGGCAGCTGGCTTTGGGTTATTTCTCCATTTATGGCCTATGGTAAGAAAACTGGTTTTTAACAAATAACTCATCATTTAGTGTACATAACTATACTTATAAAGATAATTGGGATCTTAGATTTATGATACACTACTTTTAATTTGTAAATCTAATACCCGATTCTAGATTTCATGATGTATTTCTCTATCTGGTTCATGTTGAATTTTAGTGTTTATAAAAAAGTAGAATGGGTTTGATGATCAATGACACCACCATTGCTTCTCCAAGATTTCCATGCCTTTGCACAAGCTGATTTCTTCCTTTAAGTTTCACTCCCCTCTCTCAGTGGAGACCATCTGTTACTTTGCAGGAAGAAGTCCTTTTTCCACCTATGCACACAATCCCTGTCCCTGTCTCAATGCATTGTAAACTTATTTCACTGTATTGTAAACATCTGTGTGTGTGTGTGCCCATCTCTCTCACTGGACTTGTGCTTCTTCAGGTCAAGGATCATTTATACATTTTTCATTTTGGTGTCCCCAGGTGCTCGCATAGTACTTAGCGCAAAGTAGTGTTCAGTAAGTGTGTTGAATAAATAAATGAATGGATTCTAAAGCTTTGATTTTTAGGACAGCTTTTGTGAATTGCTTCTGGATTAAAAAATATATATATACAAACATACATAGACAATATATATTTTTATGCAATAGTATTGAAGAATTGTTTTAATTCTCTTTTCTAATCTCTAGAGTAGCATTAGAAAAAAATCTTTTAAAGATTCCTGAAGGAAAATCACATTTGCATGGGAAAGGGTTAGACTCCAAGTGACAAATGTCTGTGAGTTCGTGGTTGAAAAGAACATTAAAACATAACTGGGAGTAAAATCACTTTCAGTGTTCATCTAAGGATTTCAGGGTTTTCTTTCAGGTTCAGCAAGTCAGCTCTTGAGGACCTACTTTCCTGAAGGAATGAGTGAAACTTTAATAAGAAATATTCTCTTTGGAGCAGTGAGAGGGTTGAACTATCTGCATCAAAATGGCTGTATTCATAGGTATTTACTTATTTGTATTTTACAAAATGAAAGAATTTTAATGGAAGAAATCTGTTAGGGAGCTTTTAGGAAGGAGCAGTGAAGTGTTAGGAAGGAGGGATAGGAAACTTATAAGTGAAAATTGAGGGAGAAGGGGCTAATAGATGCAGTGGATGCTTCCATCTTATGACCGTTTACCAAACATGTTCAGACCACATGCTCTGTGCCAGGCACTGTGCTTGGTGCTGGTGTGGAGCACCTGCCCTCAGGGAGCTCACAGTCTCAATCTGATGAGGGACATGAGAACCTATATGTTTGGGGGATAAACTGTAAGGAGTGGGATCCTAGTTGACTGGGGTTTTTTTGGGGTTTTTGAGGGTTTTTTTCAAAGCAAATAAAGAGCTTCTTTACCTGCTTTTTAGCTTATATCACGTTTACATCATGTACAACTTATAATTAAACCTTTCTTTGATTTCTTAAATATTTTGCAGCACCTTGAGATGATCGTACTAAATATCAGTTCTCTTGTTATCAAACAGTAGATGCAAAAGTAATTGACCGAATGCCAAAAACAGTGCCATTCTGAGATATACTGGGACTTTGTTTTGCTTTTCAATTAAGTTACTTTTAAATAAGTTTGCTTTCTTCTTGTTTCAAACCCCTTAAAGCATTTTGTACTATTTGTTGTTTTTTTAGTAGCATTCTTGTTAACTAAGGATTCTAACACTGTATTCTAATTAATTGAGGTTTTATTACACCTATCAGACTATCGGCCATCCTACTCTGTTAGTTTCCAAATTCAGTGTTTTAGATGAAAAAACAATGCACTTTTATAATTTATCTGACAAAGGAAATTATTATATGTCATGTTTATAAATGATGTTAAACTGTGAGAGGCTTTTATTTTATTTATTCTATTTTTGATTTTATTTTAGTTTTGAGACAGGGTCTTGCTCTGTCACCCAGGCTGGAGTGCAGTGGCATGATCATAGCTCACTGTAACCTTGAACTGCCGGGCTCAAGCAATCCTCCTGCCCAGCCTACTGAGTAGCTGGGACTACAGGTGTGCACCATCATGCCTGGCTAATTTTTCTGTTTTTTATAGAGACAGGGGTCTTGCTGTGTTCCCCAGGCTGGTCTTGAACTACTGGACTCAAGTGATCCTCTTGCCTCAGCTTCCCAAAGCTCTGGGATTGCAGACATAAGCCACTGTGCCTGGCCTACACTTAGCTTTAAATTATAACCTTATGCTTCAAATGTTGTTTAATTGATGCTTTTAGATTTTCCTTAGGTGTTTTGCTAAAATAGCAAAATTAATAATTTGATTCCATTCCTTGTTTGAAAAAAATATCGTCAATTCCAAATATGTAGCTATCATTTATATCTTTCCTTATTCTAATGCTATATTAATTAGCTGAAAGAATTCCTAATTCCCTGAACATTTCCTGTATATATAGTAGTATATATCATATACTGCTCTTTTATAAAGGATATTCTATTTCCAAGAGAATACTTGGATTTGTTCTGACCAGATTTTTACTATTTCTTCATCGGCCAGTTTCCTAGTACTTAGGATTGTTTCTTTTTGTTCTAGGAATTTTAAAGCCAGCCATATCCTCATTTCTGGTGATGGCCTGGTGACCCTCTCTGGCCTTTCCCATCTGCATAGTTTGATTAAGCACGGACAGAGGCATAGGGCTGTGTATGATTTCCCACAGTTCAGCACGTCAGTGCAGCCGTGGCTGAGTCCAGAACTCCTGAGACAGGTCAGGTGTGGCCGTTTCATTGGGTTGTCTGCGTCTCGAGTGTCTTCTGAGTTTGACTAAAAGACATTTGTACCCTTATATTTGGATTGGTGAATGGCCTACTGCAAGACTTTTTTTTCCTCATTCTTGTGAAAATTATGTTAGGAATTTAAAATTATATACTATATATCAGGTATACCTTAATTTCTTGCTTATAGGGTTTTTTCCCCATTATTGTTCACCATCCTTTATCAAAAGAGCACATGTATGTAACTTTTTGTTAAGTTATTTGCACTAAAGGACTTCAAATTAATTGTGTTCTACAGGATTTACATGGGTATAATGTGAAGTCAGATATTTACAGTGTTGGGATTACAGCATGTGAATTAGCCAGTGGGAAGGTACCTTTCCAGAACATGCACAGTACTCAGGTAAGTGCCACTAAAATCCCTGAACTACTTGCCTTTCATAAGATCTCTTATGTTCTGTATAATTTCTGTTAAAACATGTTTGCTGCAGACTTAGGAGCTTTATTGTTATTACTGTTATTTTAATATTTTGCCTAAAAAGGGTTGAGGGAAATTTTTCTTTCTTTTAGATGCTGTTACAGAAACTGAAAGGTCCTCCTTATAGCCCATTGGATATCAGTATTTTCCCTCAGTCAGAATCCAGAATGAAAAGTTCCCAATCAGGTGTAGACTCTGGGATTGGGGAAAGTGTACTTGTCTCCAGCGGAACTCACCCAGTAAATAGTGAGCGATTACATACGCCATCCTCAAAAACCTTCTCTCCTGCCTTCTTTAGCTTGGTACAGCTCTGTTTGCAACAAGATCCTGAGAAAAGGTATGATATTTGTGATACTGCCCTTCCTATAAAATTCAAGTCTTTTATCAATATTTGGATCAAAAATTACAGTCTAATCTAGAAAATATCAATGCTAAGAACAAGTAGAGGCAATAAGCTAATGGGAAGAATCCTGGATTCAAAGTCAGAAGAGATGGGTTCCAGTCTCAGCTGTGCCATTTCCTGGCCAAGTCACCTTGTAAAAATCAGTTACTCTTTTTGGACATTAATAACTGCCTTTATGTTAAGACATTTTGGAAACTTCTAAGTAGTATAAAAATGTAAGTTTCTGCTATTATACTAATATAAATTATTGTCATAGGTAATAATATTTTACCATTAGTATTTTGGGAACAAGATGTGTATGTCTTATTTATTTTTTTAGCCCCTTAGTGCCTAGCATAGTTCCTTATAAATAGAATGTGTCCTGTAAATGTTAAGTATGGATTATCTGAAAGATGCCTCTAGAATTAATTCTTCCCATTAGTCAAGGTGGGGGCTAAGAATTGGGCTTCTGACATATATTCTTTTTCTTTTTAATTTTTTAATATTGGGATTGATAGCTCTAAAACTAATTTCTAATATATTTATATACCTAAAGTCTACATTCTAATATGAGATTCTTTTGTATAACTTTTTAAAAAAATTTCAGGCCATCAGCAAGCAGTTTATTGTCTCATGTTTTCTTCAAACAGGTGAGCAGATCTATTGTCTGTTGTCTAGATGTTTTTAAGTACTATTAAAAAGTCACTTCATTTTGTTGGCTTGATGGGATACTTTGGTTACCAAGATTCTTACTAATAACTTTCTTACAAAATAAAGTGAAAAACAAAAAAAACTTTTCTAGTAGTCTAATTATAAACTTTCTAAAATATTTTCATTCTGTAAAACAAAATGAGTAAAAACAAATTTGACTATTGTCATATGTTACGACATATGCTCAGTGTATGTTGATTCATTTAGAGACATTTTCTATATTGGCTAGAAATGATAAAAGGGCAAAATAATTCTGATAAAAATCAGTTCATTTGGCTCTTCCTGTTTTCAGATGACCATAATGAAAGGCATTTTTAGGGAAAATACCCCAAAACAATTTTAAACACTTTTAACATGATTTCTTTAAAAATTATTTATCGCTAACAAAAGTGATGCATTGAATTTATGTACCAACAGCCTTATTTTGAGTTTCTTTAACAGATGAAAGAAGCAAGCCAGGATTCAATACTTTCACTGTTGCCTCCTGCTTATAACAAGCCATCAGTATCACTGCCTCCGGTGTTACCTTGGACTGAACCAGAATGTGATTTTCCTGATGAAAAAGACTCAATCTGGGAATTCTAGGGCTGCCAAATCATTTTGTGTCCTATGTACTTGACACTTTCTCCTTGCTGCTTTTTCTTCTGTATTGTTAGGTACAAATACCAGAATTATACTTGAAAATACAGTTGGTGCACTGGAGAATTATTTAAAACCACTCTGTTTAAAGGGGCATGAGTTTATAGCCCCTCTGTTTGGCTCAGAGTGCTATCAGAACTCCAGGGAAACATTAGATTTATTGATCTAGCCACAGTTAGTGTCATCTGTTCTTGACTTTTTTTTTCCCCGAGATGTGACTAACTCCTCTCTTGATCTCTCAATATAATTTTTGAGCCAGTTAATATTTTAGGCATTTTGCTGTCCTCTTGGGATGAGCCGTCAGAGGACTGTACTTCCAAATACATCTTTTTCTTCCAGATTCTCTAGCCTTTTTGATGAGCTATTATTAAACCAGTGGGCTAGTTTATCCTGGCAGCAGACCCTTTTTTGGTAGAAGGGAAAATGTTTATACTTTTTCTTCTGTTAATACTTATGGTAACAGCAAACCAAGCCTCATTAAATGATTCACTTGAAATATATAGAGAAGTCGTAATTTGCTTTCTTTTTTTAAAAAGAGGGGGCTAAAGTAACACTTTTCTACCTATGTAAATTATAGATCCTAAATTCATGCACCCTGTGGGAGCTCAATAAAGATTTATTGAATCGAGTTTATGCTTTTATTTTGTGTTGCTTGACAAAACTAAAATACAGATTCTAATTTGTTCTGCCGAGAAAAGTCCTTTCTCAAACAGATTTATTTACATAACCTAGTGAATTGGACACAACCAGGTATTTGAGTCAATGAAGGCAGAAGGCCTTCTGGCCCTTGATACGGTTATTGCTTCTGTAGGGAGGATAACATATGAGGACATAGAGGTCTTAATTAACAGTATTTCCTTACTAGCAAAAGAGAGATGCTGTGTCTCAAAAAGAGTATGTAGTTCGAACTATGGTAAATTGGGACCTCAGTTGATTTTCTTAATCTATACAATCTTATTTATAATACATTAAAAATTATCTTAAAATTATTATTTTGACTAAAAATTTAAAACCAAAAAGACAATACACAAATAGGCAATTTTAAACAATTCTTTTTATTTTTATTGGCTAGACCCCCTCAAGAATGAATGTTTGGGTTACTCCAGCAGTTAAGGCACCAAGACCCACCAAGGTGAAAGCTGCAGGTGGAAGAATTCAGAACGGACAGTGGAGGAGGGAGAGGATGAGGTCCCATTGAGGCCCTGAGAGTGGGAGCAGTGGCGGGGGCTGTGTTCATCCCACTCGCCTCCCCCTTCTGAATTTCCCCTCAGTGAGAGAGGCCCACAGGATCTTAGAGGTTCTCCTGAATATGTGTAGTGCAAAAGGGGGACCAAGGAGGCCAGGAAATGGTGCTTCTCAGATTTCCTACTGTGGGTGTATTAGGGTACTCCAGAGAAACAACCAATAGAATGCATGTGCATGTGCATATATTAAGATAACATAAACAGGTTTATTATAAGGAATTGGCTCATGCAATTGTGGAGGCTGGTAAGTCTGAAGACCTGCCAGGTAAGTCACTAAGCTGGAGACCCAGGAGAGCTGAGAGTGTAGTTGTAGTCCACGGGCTCTCAGGCCCAAGATCCAGGAAAAGTCTGTTTCACTTTGAGTCAAAAGGCAGGGAAAAGCCAGTGCCCCAGTGCAAAGGTAGTCAGGCAGGAGGAATTCTCTCTTACTTGGGGGAGGTTTAGCATTTTTTGTTCTTTTCATATCTTCAATTGATTGGATGAGGTCCACCCACATTAGGGAGGGCAATCTGCTTTACTCAGCCTACCGATTTACATGTTAGTTTCATCCAGAAACACCCTCACAGAAACAGTAATGTTTGACCAAGTATCCGGGTACTCTGTGGCCCAGTACAGTTGACATAAAATTAACCACCATGGTGGGTATTGTAATTGACTGATAGCCTCACCCTTTGAGTGAGTGCTTTCTTAAATTTTGTACCTTAGGCACCCTGCTTGCCATGCTAGTTTTCTATGGCTGCTGTAACAAATTGCCACAAACTTAGTGGCTTAACACAAATTATTTATTTTGCATTTCTAGTTCAGACATTCAAAATGGGTCTCACTGGGCTAAAATCAAAGTGTTGCCGAGGGTGTTGTTTTTCTTTTGGAGGCTCTAGAGGGGCATCTGTTTCCCTGGCCTTCCTAGCTGTTCGGGGCTATTCATGCTCCTTGGCTCATGACCCTCTTTGTCCACCTTCAAAGTCAACTGAGTCCTCACACTGCCATTTCTCTGGTTCTCTCTTCCAATTTCCTCTTCTACTTTTCATAGAGCCGTGTGGTTACATCAGGCACAGCCAGATAAGCCAGGGTAATCTCCCCGTCTGTAGTCAGTTGACAGCAACCTTAATTCCCCTTAGCTACAGAACCTAATGTTTTCACAGGTTCTGGGCCATAGGATGTAGGCATCTTTAGGAGAAGTGGGGACGTTATTCTGCCTACCATACCTACCTCACCCTTGTCCTAGTCCCTACCCTTCGCAGCGGGGATAGCAAGTCAGGCCCATTTCTGGGAGACGATGGCCTTTTGTGATTAATGGCTTTGGGTAGAGCACTCCCCCTCAGCCCCGCTGTAATTTACTTAGAATGGCATGCCAGTCTAAGACATGTCCTATTCCACCTTCTCTTCCTTCTCCCCTTTTCCACAGTGGTCAGCCCTGCATCATGGTTGGCAGCTCTCCAAGCCATCTCCAATGCCCTTCCCATTTTCCCTCACAGGATTTTCTCCCCCCAAAAATCTTTTGCATGTAGTATTAGTTTCCTATCACTGCTGAAACAAATTACCACAGATTTAGTGGCTTAAAACAACATAAATTTATTATCTTGTAGTTCTGGAGGTCAGAAGTTTAAAATGGGTTGGCAGGGCTACACTCCTTCTGGAGAATGTAGGGGAGACTCTGATTTCCAGATTTTAGAGGCTTCCTGCCTCCCTGCGCCTCTTGGCACAGCATTACTCCAATTTCTGCTTTTCTGTCTCCTTCTCCTCATGTCTTCTCTGACTCTGACCCTTGTGATTATATTATGCCCATCCGGATAACCCAGGATAATCTCCTTACCTCAAGATCCTTAATTCACAGTTGCAAAAGACTCTTTCATCACATAAGGTAACATTCACAGGTTCCTGGGATTAGGATGTGGACACATTTGGGGACCATTCTAATTACCACATGTCTAATCTCATTTTGGTGTCTACTTTTTGAAGGACTCAGACTAGCACAGTCACTTTAGCTAAAAATGCCCTCCTATGAGCTTCTGCAGTATTCCCTAAACAGCACTTACACAATTCTAATTACTTCTGTGTTATAGATTGTGTACTCTTTGACAATATTGTTTTATTCACTAAGTATATTCCTAATGTTTAGCAAAAGTGTCTAGCATATTGTAGATGTTTAATAAATAAGTAATTCTTCTCTGAAGTATATGCGTTAAAAAAGACGTTTGGAAAGAAAACTTGAGAGATTTCCATGATAGGAAATTTTTAATTCTTTGCTTGTCACAATATTGCCATTAAAAATTTAATGAGACCAAAGGATTTGAGAACCAAATACTGTACTTTATGTAAATCAAACCAATTCTCAGAAGTCTCTGGTTTAAATCCTATGTTGATTTAACTAGCTAGATTATATTTTATGCAATTTCTATAATTTTATGCAGTTTCCTGAGTTTGGTGTCATTAAACAAACCCTTTTCACAGTTTTTTAAGTAATTTAGAAAGTCACTACAGTGTAGGAGATGCTTCAGTAATTAATATTAAATATGTTCTTTATTATTATTGTGTAAAAAGATGCAATAGCAGATAATGTTAAAAATTAATAAAGGTTCCATAAGCCCTAGGGGATTGCAGACTGTTAAATCTAGAAATATAACTAGAACTGAAGAGTAAAAATATATTCATAACAAAAGGCTAAACAGGCCAGGATCCATGGCTGACACCTGTAATCCCAGAGCTCTGGGAGGCCAAGGCAAGAGGATCACTTGAGCCTAGGAGTTTGAGGCTGCAGTGAGCTTCAGATGCACCACTGCACTCCAGCCCGGGTGACAGAGCGAGACCCTGTCTCTAAAAAGAAAACAAAAACAAAAACGCAAACACTTAACTACAAATAGAGAACCTGGAGACTGGGTAGACAGGGATAATTCAGAGTGTGACAAAGGTTGGAGAAGGAAGAGAAATATGAGTTGGAGCGATATAGTGAAAAAGGTAAAAGCTGAGAAACAAAACTCTGCTGATGAATATAAACAGAATACGTATTTCTGGGCTTGTTCTCCAAGGTTCATAAACAAAAACACATTTACATCAAGTGTGTTTATTTTTCATTTTAATCAAAACAAAATGGTTCTAACAACATGAAGTTTGGTTGCTGACTTCTATCACACAAAAAGAGAGATCTACAAACCATTTTGTTAACGGTGAAATGATATTTTGATGGTTGGCCTCACATATCAGTCTGACCTGTTTAACATTTGGATAATATCATAAATGAGCGAACATTTTTCAATATCCTGTTTTAATCTTTTTTTTGGCTGCATTTTACGTATTTCATAATCTGGAGTTGTATCACATATATGAACTAAGCCTGCTGAAACCATTCGAGGACTTGAAAATTTCCCAGTGTAGTTTTCTTGTCGTTTGTTAACCTCCGGTGCAGTAGACGGTCTTGCAGAGCGTTTTGTCTGATTGTGGCAGTCAGCTGGGCTCTTTCCTAAAAGCCTTGCTCTTGATTTTACTTTTTTAAGATGATTAAATGAAGTCACACTTAAATCCTTGAATTTATCCGAACAATCCTAAATATTAAAAGATCAGATTGGTAAGTTAGGTTTCTTAGAAGTAGATTTTAAATTTATAAGGACTAAAATTTGTAATAGCAACAAAGAATGAAAGCAACAAATGTTTCTTAGGCAGTCCCCAAATTCAAACTCTACACCTAATGCCTCCATAGATACTACCTTAAAAATCATGCTTTTAAAAAATCTTACTGTCTCAAAGTATGTTATTTCAAAAGAGATGGAAGCTATGGAGCTGAAAAGCAGAAAAATTTAAGGGAGTTGTCCTTAGGGGTCAGACTCCTGCCAAAAGCTGGCCAACCTACTTAGTAATTCCCCTCCACCAAAATATCTCTCCCCTAACCCCAAATATAAATTATTAACTCTTATATTTTACTGTTTATGCCACCCAAACTTTGATCTTTCATTCTCTAAAAATTAATTTAATAAATATAGGCTGGATACGGTGGCTCACGCCTGTAATCCTAGCACTCTTGCAGGTCAAGGCAGGAGGATCACTTGAGCTCAGGAGTTCAAGACCAGCCTGAACAACAGCGAGACCCCATCTCTACTAAAAATAGAAAAAATTAGCTGGGTGTGGTGGCATGCACCTGTAGTCCCAACTACTTGGGAGGCTGAGGCAGGAGGATTGCTTGAGCCAGGAGTTTGAAGTTGCAGTGAGCTATAATGACACCACTACTCTCTAACCCAAGTGACAGAAAAAAATCTTAAAAAAGATTTTTTTAAATTTAATAAATATCTTCTTTTATATATATATATAAAAGATATATATATATATATGGAGAGAGATAGAGAGGGAGTGTGCATAGCATCCAAGAATATGGTTGTCATGTTCACATTAAAAATAATACACATTTTCATGTGCACACCAGGAGTAAACCAATAAAACATTCAGAAAAATAATAGAAAAGATATACACCAAAATAAAAAACGTTCTCTTTTCAAATTTTCTATAATATGGCTATATTTTATAAATATAATAATCTACAAGTACCCCTAAAAGGGTATAGATCTATTAGCCATCCTCAAATTAGTGTAAACTAGTTTCCTCAGAAGTTTGAGCAGTTTATCCCTTAATACTTTGCAAAGATGGCCACACCAAGGGAATGGGCTGCTTTCATTTTGAGACAAGATGGGAGTGGATTAATATAATTGGGGGATTCAGGGAACATTGGGCAGGACTAATAATTAGGGCAGCCAGAAAAATATTTCCCAAAAAGGAGGTTTAAAGAGTCTAAGAACAAATTCTACCTATTTTACATTTTTCCCTGGGTGTGGAGAAGGAAATATTCTTCCTCTTCCCTCTTATGTACATGGAGCAAATAGATAAGCCACATAAAGAGAATTTCTGCTATGTTAATGAGTAATATAATAATTTTTTTCTTCAGTTGATATAAGTGATTACCGGAGTGCCAACGGAAGGGCATGGAGCCCCACACCATTGGTTACTTTTCTGGGTGCTCCTACAACTCAATTTCTCTCTTTTCTGTTTTGATTCCTTTGGGAGATTTCTGGATTTTAGAATATCAGAAGAGTAAGTCTTTCTGACCATTTGACAAACACCCTCTTACCACTCAATTCACTGTCAACTTTATTAGAGAGAAAACTTTAGTAACAGTTGGTTAACAGAGGGAAATAGTGAGAATTCTGTCTCTCTTGCCCATTTTTGGAATAAGAGTTCTGAGATCCTACATGATCTTTTATCATTTAACCTAAACACAATTTCTTGGGCTTGTTCTCTAAGGTTCATAAACAAAATTTTCTTGTGTTTATGTTAGATGATATAATTTATTTAAATAAATGGATACTTACTTTGCTTTTGTTTGAAAAGTAATGTTAAAGATTCCATTTGTCTAAATGAACTTTAAAAAGTTCTCTCTAAAAACTATGAACCCATCTTCTACCTTTTTCCTAGTGTATACACATATACGTGCATGCATACACACACTTGCTCAACACTAAATTACTGAATTTAGGAAACTCCAAAATTGAAAGTATAAGCTAGACTGGTATTTATACTCTGCCACTATATAGCTAATATAATGTTTATCTATATAATATAGTTATATAATATTTACCCTGCTACTATAAAGCCAATAATTTGCTTTACTGTGGAAAACAAATTCAAAGCAACTATTCTGAAATTAGATTTATTTTCCCATTTAAAGGTAGAATTATACAACATCAAATTATCAATTTAACATCAGTTTTAGAATTCACGAGTTTTCCCAATGGAGGTCATGCCTATTATGCATAGTAATAAAGAAGACCAATAGTTCAAAAAATAATGTCTCTTCCATTCCTAGTTTTAACTTTGCTTTAGAATGCTTTGTATAAAACCTAGCAGCATATTTACCTTTCTAATTGTTTTATGTTAATATTAAAAATAAATTTGAATTCCCAAGCTTCTCAGCACATGATATAGCAGAGGGGTGGTGATGAAAGAAGAAAAGACTAAGAAGTTAAATTAAAATTGTGAAATTCATAATCCAAAAGATGATAAATGTTGCATATCCCTAATTTTTGGCAGAATAACTGGCACACAGTAGGAGCTTCATATTCATTTACTGAAACAAAGATAATTCAGCTATGTGAAAAACACCTATATATTTATAGTTATATCTCAGTGAAAAGAAAATCCCAGCTATGTTTCTACAGAATATGGACACTGCCAGTGGTTGTACAGGTGGTGTCTTATAAGAGCCTCTGGCTAACTTTATAGAGGGCTAAAGTCCAGCCATTTTACCATAGGCAGGGCTGTGTGCTCTGGCTCAAGGCTGTGTCAGAGGAAAGGGTGCCTTTTTGTAATTCATGCCCCAAAAAGAGTGCCCTTTATTTATTTCATAAAACGGTACTAATAAGTGTGTTAACATTCTCCTCTCCACCTCCATTTCATGATTGTATTTTAAATCAGATGAAGTGATATTTAAATTTCAGGAGAATTTTTAAATTTGGAGGTCTGTATTTCTTAGGGGCAATTAAAGCTACACACACACTTGCATGCAGACATATATACCCTAAAGCAAATTATTTACAGAACTTTGCCAAATACAGAAATAGAACATTTAGAAAAACATTATTACATGTATAGTTTTTCTTGCAGTCCAGTGAAGCAATGTCTTTGGAACAGATTTCCTTAGATGAATTCTAGTCACAGGCAGTGTGGTTGGCAGTGTCCTAACTATCTTGTTAAATGACTTTTTGGGTTTGGCAACATAACCTCTTTCTTTTCTGACCTTGGGTTTCAGATTTTCTCTCTTCAATACTTCTGGGAGGAGGGATGGTTTTGAGTTTTTCTCATCTTCTACAACTTTATATTTGAACAACTGTGATTCAGGGAACTTGGCATATTTTTCATTGTAAATTTCATTTGCTTTTATATCATGAGTTTGTATTTCTTTTTTGTATTGTGCAAATGTTACTAAATGTTTTTTATTATTGTTGTTATTTCCTTTCCATCTCTGACAATACTGGTCTTCTAGTTTTGATTTCTCCCCAGTCTCTGAACTGAAATGAGTTAAAGTGTTAGTCTGCCAAGAAGGGAAAGTGAGTCTGTTTAAGTATTCTTCATCTTCCTTTGGCATTTTGCAATTAGGAATTCCTGGATACGATGACAATACTGCTTCACGTTTTTCCTGACCAGTCAACTTACAGATGTTAATATGATCCTTTTTTTCAAGTGGTGTCATTTTCAGGGTCCTTTCAAAGCTAGCTTTCGATTGAGCTGTTTTTGATTTACTACCCCACTTATATGGGTCTTGAAACCCTGTTTTACTAACAGAATTTTCTGCGTGAGGAAGATGCATGAAACCATGTTCTTTCCTTTGTTTCTTAAGCAATGTATCTGTAAGTCTTTCTGATGATTTATTTAATGGAATTGCCTGGATATTTTTGTTGGAAGAATGTTGTACTTCTATGAAACTTACTGTTTTAGCTTCTTTAGGGTAATAACTTTTCTGTTCCTTAATTACTGATAAATTTTCTCTTAAATTGTATGAGGAAAAATATTCTTTTTCTTCCTCTCCGATCAATTCTGTTTCTCTAAGTTTATTCTCAGGAACCTTTTGTAAAGTGGTTTTTTGAACAATTTTTGGATATTTATTTTGCTTTCCCGAATGCTCCTCTATAAAGTGATTTTCATCTCTAAAAGGTAAATCTGTCTTTATATGTTTTGATGGTGTGGAACTAGAATTAAGACAATTTATATGCTGATTGATCCTCTCTAATTGCCTTTCTGTCATTAATCCTGATTTTGAAAGTTTTTCTATAAAAAGGCTCTGGAGGTGTTTACTTAAATTGTCTTTTAGATTTAATAATTCATTTTCTGATAAAGCTACCAGATAGTTTTGTAGAGATTTAGTTAAGGGATATTTCATGTTTATTTCAAGACTTCTACCAAAACTCCCCTTTGAAATATCTTGTCTCAACTCATGAAAAGATACTGAGGCACTCTTAGTTCTTAGAGAAGATATGCTTGAGTGTATAGTCTCAGATTTTGTCTCATTAAATAAACTGCTTTCTGAAAGGTTTTTTAGAAAATAGTTTTGGAGAATTTCATTTAAAAAAGATCTTAGCTTTATTTCTAAATGTTTATCTATGAAATGATGATTAAAATCATTTACGAAAGACATGATTTCTTTGACAGTTTCTGAATATTTCTCCTGAAAAACGTTTTGTCCTTTCGGTGCTGCTTTCTCATTCATCAAATACAAATTTTGATAGATTTTTGGTAAGTCCTCGCTAGTGATATGTCCTGCTTCTGAAAGTCTTTCTACAAGGTAATGCTGAATTTGTTTACTTAACTCAGATTTTAAATTTTTTACTTCTGACTCTGAGAGTTCTTCTAAAAACACACGCAGCTTTGGACTCAAAACAGGTTTTCTGTCTAATTTGTCTGTTTTATCAAAACTCCCTTGGATTTCTTCAAGATGTTCCGTATCATTTGGAAAAGAATGTTGAATTAGACTTTCTAATTCTTTTTCTGGTTGTTTTCTTCTTTCAGACTGATTATATTTGAAAAAAGCATTAAAGATATTTTTTAAAAAGGATTTTAACATTATTTCATCTGACTCACTAAGTTTACCCATTAATGATTTAGCTGAATTTTCTAAAGTAGAATTTAGATCATTTTCTTCTCTATCAAGCCGCTGACTATGACTTGGCAAATCTGTTTCTTTATCTGATGTTGAATGATATCTTGAATCTTGTGGGAGCATATTTTGGCTTTCCTCTAGAAATTTAACTCTACCAATGGAAGAAATGTTACCTTTGGAAATGACGGGTATATTCTGCTCTGAAAGAAGTTCTATTTTGCTTTTGATTTCTGAATAATCCTTTGTAGAATCCTTTGGCTTTTCTTCAGGAAAGGCTATCTCTGTACTCAGCATAGAGCTCCCTTGGTGTTCTTTATCTAATTCTATCACTTTGATTATCCCAGATTCTAAAAGAGTGTCTAGAGGAAATGCTTGTATTATCTGGCTTACAAAAGATTTCGGCTGTGGCAATTCTATTTCATCATCGTCGTTTTCATAGGGAACTAGAATACGCGAAGATAAACTTCTCTCCCAAGATGTGAGTAATTGATCCTGCAAGTTCATCTGTATTTCTCCTGGCTCTTTCACTCTTATCTCCAATTTTGAGAAGTCTGGTGCAGTGAATATTTGTTTTATAGCATAGTCATATACACTGCCACTTAAATCTGATTTGGGGCTAGCTACTTCACTTATTAAATGTTTCTTTTTGCAACTTCTCTTTTTTTCCATTGGAAAATCTATCTTATCAGCCTCTAAGTGTTTTTCAGAGACACGTTCTTTTACTTCTAGAGATTTTCCTGATGTACCTTCTGAAAGTAAATCTGCAGGAATATTTTTAATTATTTGACTTAAAAGAGCCTTTGAATTTAAAATATCTTTTTCTGAAAACCAGCTGTTTAAATCTTGAATTTTTTCAAATACTTTGTCTTCCATACTACTTGATGGTTTATCACGAATGCTTAGAAGTGGAGAACTACTTTTCTTTCTTGCTTCAGTGTTCATTCCGACTTCTGGTTTAGAAAATAATTTGTCTGAAAGGTCTTGCAGATTTTTACTTAAAATTGACTTGAGTATCATTGATTGTTTTAGACTTTCTGTATGGGAGGTAAGACTTAATGACTTTGAAAGGCACCATGTATTTGCATTTCCAGTCACTGATGAGTCTCTTTTGAAGCATGGTAAAGATCCATGTGGTAGGTTTTCTTTTAATTTATTCTTAGAACCTACAGGCTTTACTGTGACGATAGGAGGATCATGGACTAACTTATTCTTCGTGTCTAAAGCTTTTCTTGTGTTGACAGTAGGTTCATTGGCTAATTCATTCTTAGTTTCTAAAGTCTTCATTGTGTTGATAGTAGGATTGTGAGCCAACTTATTTTTAGTGTCCGAAGTCTTTATTGTGAAGCTATTAGGATCACTGGTCCAGGTTTTACTAGTAGGTACTGCAGTTTTTGAACGTGCTGGATAAGGAGGATCTTGGTCTTCATACTCTATAACCTCTGCACTTAAAATGTTTCTACACTTGTATATATCTTGGTCTTTCCTTTCTCTGACTGACATTTTTTTGTTTTCCTTCCTTAGAAAAGGATCAAAACTGTCCTTGTTGAATTTCTGAAACTGCAATATTAAAGAAAAGGTAAGACATTGTGTAGCACTGATTTTGAATTTATAATAAATTGTTTAGTTAATTTTCTTTGAGCAATCTGTCAATTTATCTATTTATGCTCCTACCTTTCATAACTTATCCATATAAATATTTACAGTTTTCGTAGCAATGTAGATTTTTTTTTTTAAATAGCAGGCAAGCAGTATATATCCCATGAAAAGTATCATAAATATTCTCTAAACTCTGACTTAGGGGCTTATATCATCTGCCTTTAAGTCTGAGAGTTTCAACAGTGGTGACGAGCTCCACCCAGGACTTAACATGTCACAGTAGAATCCTGCTTTTTGATGCACACTATTTAATGCATCAGAAATGGTTAAGGGAGAGAGAGCAGTATTAAAAACTTAGATTA
>RJWJ010008548.1:18165-53172 GCA_004363605.1 Indri indri
AGGAGTTCGAGACCAGCCTGAGCAAGAGCGAGACCCCATCTCTACCAAAAATAGAAAGAAAATTAATTGGACAGCTAAAAATATATATAGAGAAAAAATTAGCCGGGCATGGTGGCACATGCCTGTAGTCCCAGCCAGTCGGGAGGCTGAGACAGTAGGATTGCTCGAGCCCAGGAGTTCGAGGTTGCTGTGAGCTAGGTTGATGCCACGGCACTCGCCCCAGGCAAGAGAGTGAGACTCTGTCTCAAAAAAAAAAAAAAAAAAAAAAAAAACTTAGATTACAATGAAATTTCAGGGTAATATCCATGGGCAGTTTTGTAGCTCTGGGATCAGGCTATTCTATCATTGAATCAACCTTCAAAATGAAGTTTCTTATCAAACCCGTTGTTCTTAGAACTTCTGATTATCCAACTGAAAAAAGAAAAATGTGGAAAAATCAGCCCAGTATTTGTTTTCTTTTATTTCAACATAGTAGTTCAAAGTTCATTTTAATGGATACCATTGATTATAACTGGTTTTTAAATTCTGGTGGATACCCAGGGGACAGATTAAGAATCTTCCAGGGTTTTTTTGAGAAATACAGATTCCCACCTTCCACATCTAGGTTGAGATTCATTAGGTTGGAAGTGGACCTAGAAATATGTATTTTCTTTTTTTTTTGATAGCCACTTGTTTCTAATGAGTAGCCTAGTTTTGGAACTATTAAATTACATGAAGTATTGAATAAACCTAGTAATTAAATATAACTGATATTGGGGTAGGATAACTCAGGGCTCACCTGAAAGTTTGGCTTCAATTCTATATATGCTGGTCTGGTATTTGGTAAATTGTGTTCTTTTGGTGGAAAATCCACCTTATAAAAAAAGAAGTTTTAATTTTAGACTACTTACAATGCAAGGATATTTCCCAAGATCATTTTATACTTTCAATAGTTATTAAACATGTAAAAAATTTTAAAACCTAA
Organism: Indri indri; assembly: GCA_004363605.1. Classification (NCBI taxonomy): domain Eukaryota; kingdom Metazoa; phylum Chordata; class Mammalia; order Primates; family Indriidae; genus Indri; species Indri indri. The sequence goes on from RJWJ010008548.1 coordinate 19,130, forward strand.
ATAAATATTTTCTTATAACTACTATACTTTGCCAATTATCAAAGAAATATGTACATATATATATAAATATTAGCTTCCTTGGTATTTTAATATTCGCCCTATTGAGTTTGTAAAGTCAAAATAATACACAGCAACTTCAAGCAGAAACAAAAGTAGCAATGAAATAGAATTGTCAGAACCAATGTAATGTGACTTTAAAAGGTTGTAAAATGCCTTTAGATAATAAATGGCAGCTGATGTTATATTGAAATAGCATTTTCAATGATTGTGAACCTGTCATTGTTAAATGAATACTTAAAAATGCCTGGTTGGGTGCTGTGGCTCATGCCTGTAATCCTAGCACTTTGGGAGGCCAAGGTGGGAGGATCACCTGAGGCCAGGAGTTCAAGACCAGCCTGAGTGAGAGTGAGACCCCATCTCTATAAAAAATAGGAAAATTAGCCAGGTGTCGTGGTGCATGCCTGTAGTCCTAGCTACTTAGGAAACTGAGGCAGGAGGATCGCTTGAGCCCAGGAGTTGGAGGTTGCAGTGAGCTATGATGATGCCACTGCACTCTAGCCTGGGTGACAAAGCAAGACTCTGTCTCAAAAAAAAAAAAAAAGAAAAAGCCTAAAAAAATTGGTGCTAAATCAAGGTATGTATTATAGGAACAATTATAGAATCACAGAATCATTGAAGTTTTAGACATGAAGGCACGTTTAGAGATAATCCTAGTTCTAGGATTAGTCCTAGTTCTAGTTCTTAATTTACACAAGAATCTGAAGCTAAAGTTCCTTGCTCCAAGTAACCCAGAAGATTAGTAGCCTAAATCCTAGGTATCCTAAGTTTTCATTGGATGCTTACTCTGCCACACGGTCAAGACAGCAATGAGGGAGACTGAGTGGCTTTAGAAGCATCATGATGCGCATCCACACTGACAGCTCACACAGAGAAAACGCATCGCCATCTCTTTACAGAACACTCAGTACTTCAAACCACTTTCCTATACATTATGTCCTTTAGTCTGTAGAGGGGTCATTGTGTGTCAAGTTAATTAAAATAATGATTCAATGAGTGATATTTTTAAAAGAGATACTTGGATTATTTTAAGGTTTCATTATTATTAGGCAGTTAATAACATGACCCTAATTCTTAAATCTTCAATGGCTTCCTCCTTTTGCTGTTATTCATTGCCCTCACACACTGACTAAATTATCTCTGCAAGTTTCTTAACATTCCCCAGTATAGTTCTCTCCTCCAGCCAAATGTGTCTAACTCTGAATTCTTGAAATACATCCTGTACTTCCATACATATTTGTGTTCATTTTGTTTTTCTTTGCTTGAATTTCCCAAAATCTCCCTTAAAATAGTTTAAATTCTAACACTGAAACTTCATTAAAGAAATTTAATAGAAAATAAAAAATAAAAATAAATGAAACATGTATGATAAAGACGTAGGAGAACGAATAGTAGAAAAATATGACTTCATTTTTGTAAAAAACTAAACAAAGATTGCCCCCTAATATAAACATGGAAAAATGTGTGAATGGATTCAAAATGCTAACATTATTTTCTCAAGGGAGTACTTCTGGAGGAGAGGAAGGAGGGCACTATTAATTTTTATTCTCTGTATTATTGATTAGATAACCATATAATAACTTTTGTAAATAAAAAACTTCAGTAAAGTTATATTGGGGGGAAATGCTCTAGGTATTCATCTTAGGAAGCTAGGAAAAGGCAACAAAACAAACCAATACAAGAGCTTCAGGACAGCACTGCATGTGTGGGTCTACTCTCCTATATCCCAAGGTTCTAATACATTAACAGAAAACATTATTTCAAAAAGGAAGAACTCATGGCAATACTGGAAATCAGTAAGGTGAGATACCAGGATCTAGAAAGTTTGAGAAAATTCAGAAACTATGAAAGTAGACAGAATTGACTTAATGGAAAAACCCAATAAGGAAAACCAGCTTTAAGCATCAGAAATCAGGTGGGCCTGAGAAGCAATAAATTCGAAGTCAGCATATACAAAGAGAATCTTATCGTGGGGTAATTTTCATAGTTATTAGTTTAAAAAACTGCGTTTGGAAGAGCTGGATCACTCGAGCCCTTCTTCATCACCACTCTTTCTCTGCGCACGTGGAGCGTACACCGCTGCCAGCGCTCTTTCCCCAGTCACTCACCCAAACACCGCATAACTGTTCTCTAAGGAAAACCTGGCATCCACCTCCATAGAGATCTCAAATGAGTTTTGGGCCTTGACAGAGAAGCAGAGCAGAGCTTGCTGAAACTCACACTTCCACCTTCCATCAGACAATGGAAAGAGTATAGAAAGAGAGGAAAGGAAGTTCCATCCAGGAGAGAAACACACTGGTTCTTTGGAAATGTAAGGTCCCCAGGCATCCTTCCTGCCCTCTGCCATCCCCACACACCCTCCAGGGAAGCCTGGTGCTTACACAGAGCATATCTGCACAATCAACATACTCCTCCATTTACAAACATAAAATGAACAAAGTTCACCAGACCTATGAGGAAAATCAATGCATGTAAGTGAAGAATCAATAAGAACAAACAAAACTACCTCCAGAGTAAATAGAGATATTTCTGAGGAATGTAGGGGGAGGGTGACTCTTGGACAAGGTTCTAAATAGTATCCTTAGAGATATTCAAGAGGATATTGATTTCCACTTAGCTGTATAATAATCACCTCAAATTTAATGTATACAAAACATAATCCTAGAGTATCACCACCCCGTGCCCCCTAAAAACCAAATCCTTGGTCTTTCTCTACTTCTCATCTCAGTTGATGGTGCTGCCAGCTACTGAATTGTTAGGCCAGAAACCTGAGTGATTCTTTATTCCTTTCTTCCTTCTCCTCTCTACAACTAATCCAGCATTAAGTCCTGTGGCTGCTACCTACAAAATATATCACGTATTCAATCACTTTTCACCATCAACCCCACTACCACTATAGTATAAGCTACTGTCATCTCCCCAAGCAATAGTATCCTAAGTAGTCCTTGCTCCCTGTGACAGAGATGGCTATTTGCTTTCCCAAAACATATTCTTTCAAGAACCTCAATTTTTAAGGGAGCAGAAATGTCCTCAGTTAAAAGAGCTACATTTCTAGCCTCCTTTGCAGACAGGAGTGGCCATGTGACAAGATTCTGGCCAACTAGATATATTTGGAAGTTGTTGGGAGAAGCTTCTGAGAGAGTATCTTAAAACAGAGGCAGACTTAGCTGACAGATATTTAATTGACCTTGTCCTTTTCCTTCTTTCTACCTGGGATATATTGTGATGCCTGGAGATACAGAGTTCATCTGGCATTACCCCACAATAACATGCATATGCTGAGGATGGCTGTCCAAAAACAAAGGGAACCTAGGTCCCTGACGACATCATGAAACCACAGTATCATTACTTAAACCAATGTTTCTAAGTTTCAACCAAAACTCATGGCTAAACATGATTCTTAATTGATCCAACAACTTCTGCTTATACTGAGTTTATTCTTCTACAGTGGAATAAAGCTAGAAATCAGTAATAAAAGAAAACTGAAAAACTCACAAATATGTAGAACTTAAACAAAAGATTATTTTTCTACCTATCATCTTGTATAAATAAAAAGTCTTAAACAACCATAGAAGAAATTATAAGGGAAATTAGAAAATACCTCGAGACAAATGAAAACACAACATGTCAAAACTCACAGGGTGCAGAAAAATCAGTGCTAAGAGATAAATATGTGGCTATAAGCATTTACATTAAAAAAGAGAAAGATCTCAAATTAACAACCTAACTTTATACCTTAAGGAATTAGAATAAGAAGAGCAAACTAAACCCAAAGCTAAAATAGAAGAAAAGAATAATAAACATTAGAGTGGGGGTAAATAAAACAGAATAGAAAGACAATAGAGAATATCAATGAAAAGTTGGTTCTTTGAAAAAATCAACAAAATTAACAAACCTTTAGCTAGACTGCTAAGAAAAAAAGATTTAAATTACTAAAATCAGAAATGGAAGCAGTATATTACTACTGATTTTACAGAAATAAAAAGATTATAAGAAAATACTATGAACATTTGTATGCCAACAAGTTGGATAACTTAGATGAAATAGATAAATCCCTCAAACAGGCAAACTACCATATTGACTCAAGAAGAAACAGACAGTCTAAATAGACTTATAACAAGTTGAGACCGAATTTATAAACAAAAAACTAGTTCCTTTGGACCTCAGATGATCTATTGTATATCTTCTCCCTGAATCTCTTGACTCAGTTATCTGTGGGTTTGTAGTCCCCTTGTAACTTTTATGACCAGTTTTCACTGCTTTTCCTGTCTACATTCCAAGTTATGTGAGAGACAAGCAAGTCTGTCCTTCAGGTATCCCCTAGCCAGGTTAGAACAGACATACACAATAATTGCAAATAAGGTTATGCTCCCTCCAGCTCCAGGAAGGGAACTGGGAACTGGGCTCCCACTGCTCAAGACTAACAGCACTGCTGTAGCTGGAAGGGGGTGGAGTAAAGGATGAATAAAAATGCCAAGAAACTTCTCCACTCCTTTGAAGATGGCTTTTTCTTGATTGGGTGTTTGTCTGGTTGCTGTAAACCTTTGATTATTTTTCAGAGCTCCTACAAAGTTGGTTCAGACAGCTTCCGGTTGTTTTTTTAAATGTTACTCAGGAACAAGACCTTGGAACTTCCTACTTTGTCATTTTGTTGATGTCATTCCCCTTTAACATTTGTTATTGTGCAGGTCTGCTTGCAACTAATTTTCTCAATTTTTATTTGCTGAAAAGGTCTTCATTTTACCTTCACTTTGAAAGATGTTATCACTGGTTAAAGAATTCTAAGATAACAGGTTTTCTCTTTCATTACTTTAATGCTGTCACTCCATAGTCATCTGCCTTGCATAGTCTGTAATAAGAACTCTCCTGTTTTTCTTGTATTTGTTACCCTGTAAATAATGTGCCTTTTGTCCCCATCGGTGCTCTTAAGATTTTCTCTTTATCATTCGTTCTAAGCAATATACGATTACAATATGCCTTAGTATGGTTTTCTTTAGGTTCATTCCCCCTTGGGATTTATTGAGCTTCTCTGTGGGTTTATAGTTTTCATCAAATTTGAAAACATTGTGGCCATTATTTCTTCAAAAAATATTTTTTTTCAGCTTTCTCTCTCTCTGAGATTCCAATTGCATGTGTGTTATACCACTTGGTATTTTCACATAAGTTACTGATGCTTTATTTATTTTTTAAAATCTTTTTCTCTGTGTGCTTCATTTTGGATAGCCCTAATCCTATGTCTTCAGATTCACTGATCTTCTGCAGCATCTAATGTTTTGTTAATCCCTTAAAGGTTATTATTCATTTCAGATATTGTATTTTTCATCTCTAAAAATTCCATTTGAACTAGTTATACCTTCCATTTCTTTCCTCTTCATACTCATGTTTCCTCTACCTTCTTGAATATGTGGACTGTATTTATCATAACTCTTTTAACATCCTTTTCTGTTGTTCCACCATCTCTATCATTTCTGGGTCTTTTTCTATTGAATGATTTTCCCCCCTGCATTATGAAGTCATATTTTATTGCTTTTTGGTATGCCTGCTAATTTTTTTATCGGATGGTAGGAATTGTAGATTTTTTGTTGTTGGTTGCTAGATTTTGTTTTCCTCTTTAAAATAGTGTTTGTGCTCTGGTACACATTAAAATTATTTGTAATCTAACTAGGTTCTTTTTGCTTTTAAGATTTACTGGGGAAGGAGATTGTTCAGAGAAGCCCTTAGTGGAGGTTTAGAGGGGCTGACTTAGCTCTTCACTAGGATGATGCCCTTCTAAGGATTCTACTTGCTGTCACATGTTATTAGTCTGTCCATTCTGGCTAACGGTAATATGAATTATTGGTGGTCCTGTATGAGTTCCTATAATTTTCTGCCTAATCCTTTCCAGGGGTTCTTTCCCTTGCCTTCAGTAATTTCCTGCTCAGATCAGCCAAAGACTCCAGAGTTAACTGGAGATTTCTTGCTTCTATAGTTTCTTCCCTTCTGGTACTTTATTCTATAAATTCTGTTTCTGTCAAATTCCAATTTCTGTCTCCTTAACCCAGTGAGACCTCTAAGCTCTATTTTGGCTCCCCCTCATGATGCTGCTGCCTTCAGGCAGTAAACTGATACAATTCTAGGGCTCAGCCTGTTTGTCTCTGTAGTGAATTCTTATAATTTTATGTTGACCCAGCATCCATTTCGAATACAAGTTTAACTTTCTCATGCCAGCAGCAGGGCTTGGTTACCCTTGACACAGTTTCCAGTTCTATACTACACCCAAATGGTTCAAGCTGGTGGCCAGAGATAAGAACTTAGATGTACCTCTAGCAGATGTACCTCTAGCCTAGCAGACTGGGGTCCCTGCTTTCCCACCACTTCTCTTAAATCAACCATTCACAAATTTGCCCAGGAACTTAAAGTCACCCACACCTTATTCTCTTATATATATACTGCTAGTTGCTGTGTGCTCTTCACTCTCTCTCTCTGCCAAGAACTGTCTTCCCAACTCATTATGTCCTCCTTGCCTAGGATCTGTAAGTAAAACTCTTTGAACTTGTTCCCTACTGTGGTGGTATATTAATTTTTCACCTTCCATCTAAAGAACCAGGGGCTACTCCAGGCCAGGTTTTCCCTGGGATGCTGGGGGAAACAAAAGGTCAAGCTCCCAGCGTCAGAGTGATGGTTAGGCAGGCATAAACTAGACACAAGTCAGACAAGAGCCACAAGGGCATCTGCCAGTATGAACAAGTTTCCTTCTGGTCTCAGGTCAGATAACTAGGCATTATGCCATCTGCTAGATAAAAGAAGTATCTCACGAAAGATATTCATGTCTACCTCTCCTTCATTTCCCATTAGAGCAGGGTCGCTAGTCGCTCTGGTACTGGAACCTTATTTTATCTGGGGGCTCCCCAAACAGCCCCCTTCTCTAAGAAATCAGTCCCATGCTGCCTTTTTTCCAATGTCTGAAAACCACTTTTCCATATGGTTTGTCTGGGTTTCACATTGTTTAAGGCAGAGAGGTAAATCAGGTTCCTGTAAGTCCACTTTGGCTTGAAGCAGAAGTGTGACATTTACTTTTCATGGACCTATTATGTACACTATTTGAGTCACAGTGATTAATACTTAAATTTTCATAATATTATAAATAAAGTTTTCTTGGAGTTAACATAGACTTAATCTGTAAAAAAAAATAAATAAAAGATTTAACTACAATAGCATAATAGAATGTAAGTGTTAAAACCCTGACAAAGAAATTATAATAGATGAATAACAAAAATTTAGTAGATGCAGAGGACAGGAAAACGGAACACATTCAAAAAATTTTTTTTCATCTTTTATAGTAGGAAATTGATAGACATTGTACATTTTTGGTTGTTTAAACACCAAGAAATATTTTAAACATATTACTAAAAAGCCTTACAGATAACTATTAGAAAAATAATATGTTTAATAAAATGAGAAGAAAATGTGTAGAGGGAAGGTTTGAAGTATTATAAATGCTTTAAATTATTCATTTTTCAGGGTGTGATATCAACACATTGTACCTAAAGCTGATAAATCAAGTTGAAATAAAATAGAGTTTCAACTACATAATTTAAAACTGTAATGAAACTTACTAGAAGAACTGTAAAGCAAACTGTTAAAAGTAGTTATCTTGGGGAAGTGATACTGGTGGTACGGTTGTGGTGGGGAAGGATGAGTGCAGACTGAATTTTGGGGGGACTGTATAGGTGCTGCATTAATTTTCCATAAAAGCAAATTTTAAATAACCAATAAACAACATTCTTAACAGGACATTGATTAATTGTTGTGCAGTCTTATAATGAGAGACAGTAGAATTAGTAGTTAGCAGGACAGACTCCAGAGTCAGTCCACCTTTGTTCAAAACCAAGGTCTACCACTTGATTCCAAGGTGTCCTTAAACTAAACACTTAGCTCCTTTGTGCCATAATTTTCTCATATATAAAACAGATGTAATAATCCTATCTACCTCACAGGATTGTTACAAGGATTAAATGAGTTAATGTATTAAGGTACTAATACAGCACACTGCAATAAAAGTATTGGCTATTATTACTAAAATAAAAAACATTTTAGCCATTTAAAGTAATAAAGTAGATATATAGGTTGTATATGCAGTGTGATATTAAGTGAAAAATTAAGATACAAGGCAATAATAATAATAAGCAATCTGGAATAAGCAGTCTGGAAAATTGGTGGTGGCATACAGGGAAGTTTTTTCTTTTTTTTTTGCAAGACTGACTCAAGTGGAATAAGAAAACTTCAATAGACAATAATTTCAAAGATTTTTATCAGATGTATAGCATGCAAATATTTTCTCCCATTCTATAGGTTGCCTTCCTTGGCTATGCAGAAGCTTTTTAATTTGATCAGGTCCCATTTATTTATTTGTTGTTGCTGTGATTGCTTTTGGGGTCTTCTTTATAAATTCTTTGCTTAGGCTGATGTCTATAAGAGTTTTTCCAACATTTTCTTCTAGAAGTCTTATGGTTTCATGCCTTAGGTTTGAGTCTGTTATCCACTGTGAGTTGGTTTTTGTGAGAGGTGAGAGGTGCAGATCCTGTTCCAGTCTTCTACATGTGGCTATCCAATTTTCCCAGCACTATTTATGGAATAGAGATTCTTTTCCCCAGTGTATGTTTTTGTCTGCTTTGTCAAAGATCAGATGGCTATATGAGGATGGTTTTATATCTGGGTTCTCAGTCCTGTTCCATTGGTCTATGTCTCTGTTCTTGTGCCAATACCATGCTGTTTTGGTTACTACAGCATTGCAGTATAGCTTGGAGTCTGGTAAACTGATGCCTCCCAATTTGTTCTTTTTGCTTAAGGTTGCTCTGGCTATACAGGGTCTTCTCTGGTTCCATATGAAGCATAGAATTATTTTTTCTACATCTGTGAAAAATGATGTTGGTATTTTAATAGGGATTTCATTGAATCTGTAGATCACTTCAGGTAGTATGGACATTTTAACAATATTGATTCTGCTGATCCACAAGAATGGTATGGTTTTCTATCTGTTTACATCCTCTGCAATTTCTTTTCTCAGTGTTTCATACTTCTCCCTATATAGGTCTCTCACTTCCTTAGATAAATGTATTCCTAAATATTTTATTTTCTTTGATGCTATTGTGAAAGATATTGCATCTTCGATTTGATTCTCGGCTTGACTGTTATTGGAGTATATGAAAACTATTGATTTGCATGTATTGATTTTGTAGCCTAAGACTTTGTTGAATTCATTTATTAATTCCAGGAGTCTCTTGGTTGAATCTTTGGGGTTTTCTAGATATAATATCATATTGTCAGCAAAGAGTGATAGTTACAGTGAACAGACAACCTAAAGAATGGGAGAAAATGTTTGCATGCTACATATCTGATAAAGAGCTGATAACTAGAATCTATATAGAACTCAGGAAAATCAACAAGAAAAAATCAAACAACACCATTAAAAAGTGGGCAAAGGATATGAACAGAAACTTTTCAAAAGAAGACAGACTAATGGCCAGCAAACATATGACAAATTGGTCAACATCTCTTATCATCAGGGAAATGCAAATCAAAACCACAATGAGATATCACGTAACTCCAGTGAGAATGGCTTTTATCAAAAAGTCCCCAAACAAGAAATGTTGGCCTGGATGCACAGAGATAGGAACACTCATACACTGCTGGTGGGACTGCAAACTAGTACAACCTCTGTGGAAAGCAATATGGAGATACCTCAAAGAGCTACAAGTAGAACTACCATTTGATCCAGCAATCCCACTACTGGGTATTTACTCAAAGGAAAAAAAGACATTCTATAAAAAAGACATCTGCTCTCGAAAGTTTATAGCATCAGAATTCACAATTGCAAAGATATGGAAACAACCCAAGTGCCCATCAACACATGAGTGGATTAATAAAATGTGGCATATGTACACCATGGAGTAGTACTACTCAGCCACAAAAAACAATAATTAACTAGCACCTCTTGTATTATCCTGGATAGAACTGGAGCGCATTCTATTATACTAAGTGAAGTATCACAAGAATGGAAAAACAAGCACCATATGTCGTCACCATCAAATTGGTACTAATTGATCAACACTTCTGTGCACATATGGTAGTAACATTCATCGTGTTGGGCAGGTGGGTGGGGGGAGGAGGGGATGGGTATATTCACACCTAATGGGTACGGTGTGCACTGTCTGGGGGATGGGCATGCTTGTAGTTCTCACTCAGGCAGGGCAAAGGCAATATATGTAACCTAAACATTTGTACCTCTGTAATATTCTGAAATACAAAAAAAGAACACATAAGGACAAAGAAGATATACAAACAGCCAATAAGCACATGAAAAAAATGCTCAGCATTATTGTCGTTTGGGAAATGCAAATTAAAACCACAATACAATACAAGAATTACTCAAACCAAATCTTTAAACAAGTGTTGGTGAGGATGTGGAGTATTGCTGATGAGAATGTAAAATGGTGTATCTATTTTGGAAAATAGTTTGGCAGTTCCCCAAAAGGGTAAGCATAGAGTCATTGTAAGACCTAGCAATTCCACTCCTGGTATTTACCCAGGAGAAAGAGAAACATATATCCACACAAACATGTATATGTGAATGTTCATAGCAACATTATCTGTAATATCATAGCTTAATGCCCAGAAGCAGCACACAAGAGCAGCCACCTCTTTCTGCATTAGGGCTTATCTCCCAGAGCCAAGGGAAGTGGCCTGTGGTGTTTATTCCTCATCAATGTACTCATTTAAATGTGATCTCCAGGACTTGGTTTTGATCACTCAGGCTGGGATGAAGACTTCATTGGGCTTCTCTATGATGAGTCTAGCAGATAAATCCAACACCTACATAGACATTCTCCTACTGCCCATGCCTTGAAAATCTTTCTCCTGTCTGTGGGCTAAGAACACATTACTATATCCTTTCAGAAACCTAAGAGAGTGTGTGGGTCCATGAAAAATAACCATGTGCAAATTGCCAGCTGTGGCTACAGATTTGATGGAAAAGGAGAGAAAAAAGAGAGGGGCCGTGTAAATAGGGAGCATTTTCAACAGTAGATTGAGAAAGAACAAGATGATTCATGTCTATTTTAGCAACATGGATGGACCTGAAGGCTATTATCTTAAGTGAAACAACTCAGAAAGTCAAATAAAGCATGTTCTCACTTGTAAGTGGGAGCTAAATAATGTGTACACATGGACATAGAGTGTGGAATGATAGACACTGGAGACTTGGAAGGTGGGGGGATTGGAAGGGGGTGGATGATGAGAAATTAATGGCTACGATGTACATTATTTGGGTGATAGATACACTAAAAGCTCTGACTTCACCACTATACAATATATCCATGTAACAAAATTGTACTTGTACCCTTTAAATTTATACAAATTTAAAAAAAAAGAAATGGATAAGGAAAGAAAAACAAGGGGGTACATTTGAGGTTCACAGAGGCCTCTCTCTGGGGTGCTCATGGAACCTTACGTTTAACATTAAGAGCTGCTTTATTATAGTAAATGATACATAAATCAAATTAATAAAGCTTACAATAAATATTTAAGGCATTTAGTTTGCTAAAAAAAAAAAAAACCCAAAACATTATCTGTAATATTCCCAAATTGGAAAAACTCAAATGTTTTGTCCATATATGAATAAATAAATAAAATGCAGTATATTCATAACTGGACTAGTCAGCAATAAAAAAGAGTTACCTATTGGTACATGTGACAACGTGAATAAATCTTAAAAACATGGCAAAAAAAAAAAAAAAGAAAATATAGGACACTGAATTTTCCTGGATGAAAATTTTGTAAAGATATCAAAAAAACACCAAATTAATCTATAATTCAATGAAATTCTGATTAAAATCTTAGTTATAGAACTTGCCAAGATGATTCTAATACTTGATCAGTGAGAATCAATCTATGAGAATTACCAAGAAAATGATGAAAAGAATAGATGTGTATGTTCCCTACCAATATTAAATAAATTTAAAGCTATAGTAATTAAAATTGTATAGTAATCTAGTAGAAACAGGCAAAATTATATTAATTGAATAGAATACTGAAACAGCTTAATAAGGCAATTAGTATATAATGATTAGCATATTAAAATAGCATATGATAAACATTGAATTTCAAAGCAGTGGGAAAAGATGATCTATGTAGTCAAGACTCTCATTCATAAACTATAGAAACTAACATAAGTATAAAAAGAAATGTATCTGGGCTGACATAAATGGATTTATTATCTTGCTCCAAAGAATAAAAGGCTTTTATGTAAACTGGGACAACTATAGGACAATAAAACATAGCAGAAGAGTGCCAATGGCAGGAAATTTCTAATCTGTATAGGTGTATGAAACTGTACTTAAGTTTGTTTAAAGTACTAAACACAGTTAATTATTTAAATTAATATTTAGTTGATCTAAAAATAATGTAAATGAAAGATGTCCAAGTTCAAACTTTAAGCAATTACAGACAGCTGAGTCTGCATTTCCTATAATTCAGTTTTTCTTATTTTTTAATTGTAGAAAAAAGCACATAACATTAATTTTACAATCTACCATTTTTAAAATGTACAGTTAAGTAGTATTAAGTATATTTACATTGTTGTGTAACATGTCTCTAGAATTTTTTCCTCTTGTAAAATTGAACTTCTATACCCATTAAACACCCTCCCTGCCCACCCTCACTCTCCCAGGCCCTTGGTACCTTTTTTTTTTTTTGAGACAGAGTCTCACTCTCTTGCCTGGGGCGAGTGCCGTGGCGTCAGCCTAGCTCACAGCAACCTCAAACTCCTGGGCTGGAGCAATCCTACTGTCTCAGCCTCCCAAGTAGCTGGGACTACAGGCACGCGCCACCGTGCCCGGCTAATTTTTTCTATATATTTTTAGCTGTCCAATTAATTTCTTTCTATTTTTGGTAGAGACGGGGTCTCGCTCTTGCTCAGGCTGGTTTCGAACTCCTGAGCTCAAACAATCCGCCCACCTCAGCCTCCCAGAGTGCTAGGATTACAGGCGTGAGCCACCGCGCCCGGCCACCTTTCTACTTTATGTTTCCATGATTTGATTACTTTAGATGCTTCATATGAGTGGAATTATATGGTATTTGGCCTTTGGCAAGTGGCTCATTTCATTTAGCATAATGTCCTCAAAGTTCATCCATGCTGCAGTATGTGACAGGATTTCTTTCTTTTTTAAGGCTGCATAATATTCCACTATACGTATATACCACAGTTTCTTTATCCATTCATCTGTCTAAGGACACTTGTATTGTTTCCACCTCTTGGCTATTGTGAATAATGCTGCAATGAACATAAGTGTGCAAAATCTCTTTGAGATCCTGCCTTGAATTCTTTTGGATATATACCAGGTAGCATTGCTGGATCATATGGTAATTCTGTTTTTAATTTCTTGAGGAACCTCCATACTGTTTTCCACAATGGCTACATCATTTTACATCCCCACCAACAATGCATAAGGGTTTCAATTTCTCCACTTTTTTTGCCAACGCTTGTTATTTTCTGTTGTTTTGATAGTGGCCATCCTAATGGGTGTGAGGTGCTAACTCATTGTGGTTTTTATTAGCATTTCTCTTATGATTAGTGATGTTAAGCATCTTTTCATATGCTTGTTGATCATTTGTATATCTTCTTTGGAGAATTGTCCATTTTAAATTGGGTTATTTGTTTTTTTGTTGTTGTTGAGTTGTAGGAGTTCCTTATATATTCTGGATATTAACCCTTTATCAGATATATGATGTTCAAATATTCTCTCCCATTCCAAGGATCGCCTTTGCACTCTGTTGATTGTTTCCTTGATGCACAGAAGTTTTTAAGTTTGATACAGTCCCGTTTGTCTCTTTTTACATTAAGGTTTAAATGCTCTAAAACTTAGACCTCTCAAGCTACTCCTGGATAAAGGCTTTACCAATTTTCTCATGAAAAGAGGTAAGATATCCATACCAAAACTATAACATGTTCTATTTGTTGTTTAATTGGAAACTCCAAATGGTGTTATTTCATACAGTAAATTCTATCATTTAAAAAAATATTTATTTTTTATTATTTTCACACTTAGAAATCTTACTAATTATCTTACTTAATTTTACTTAAAAGTACTTAAAAGTATTCCTTATTTAATTTTTTATGAATCTATTCATTTGTCATTCATTCACTTGTTAATTATTTTACAAAAATATAGAGCAACTACTATAAACCAGGCACTCTCCTAAGTATTAGACCACAGTGGCTCTCTTCTCCTTTCGTTCCTTACTCCAATAATGCGGTAACATTTAAGTATGATCAACCCTAATATGTACTATATACGTTTAACTTCAAAGATATCCATGCATTTTATGATGTTAGCTTTAAAAATAATATACTTAATTAAAAAAAAAAAGAAGTGTATTGGCTCATTTAACTCAGAGCTTTAAGGGATAGGCATGGCTAGTTCCAGGAACTGAATGTGATCAGGACACTATCTCTCCATGTTGGTCTTTATAGGCATTCTCTCTTCATTTGGTAGGAAAACAACTACTGCTAGCTCTTGATATAAAAGAATAAAGACTTCCTTTCTTAATATTCTTATATTAAAGTATATGGTCATCCTTATAGCCACAGAGGCAGAGTGTCAAGATTGCCACCCCACTAGGGACTAAAGTTGGGGCAGGGATGATATCGTCAGGGAGGGGTGCTGACAGACAAAATATATTTACTATTAGTATATGGAAAATTTAATAAATAGCATTGAGACAATTGTCTATTTCAGCAAAGATATTGGTAAATTCTTAAGTCCTACCAAAAATAAAGTATAACTCAACAGAAAAAGCATTTGCTAGAAAAGAATGTACTAAAAACATCTAGGAGAATACTGACATAGCCTTGGGGAGGAGAAGGACCTTCTAAACAAGATATAAACCAATAACCACAAAAGAAAAAGTACCAAATTTAATCATATTAACATTTAAAATGTCTATGACCCCAAAGAAGTTAAAATACATAAATAAAAAAACAGCAGAGATAACAAAGTATCTTTATCCAAAATATATGAAGCATTCTCACATATAAGTAAGTAAACATACAACCCAATTTATATGTATGGGCAGTGATTATAAACAAATAACAGAAATACAAATGTATAATAAACACATGAAAATTGCTCACTCAATAATTAGGAAAATGCAAATTAAAATATCAGTGGATTATTATTTTTATGCATCAAATTAACAAAAACTAAAATGCGGGTATGGGATAATGGGTATTTTCCTACATTTTGGGTACAAATGCAAATTAGTACATCTAGTTTAAAAGAGCAATCTGGTACTATCTACCAAAATTAAATATGCACAGATCAATAAAGATAATACTTACCGTTTAGCAAGTGCCTATTATGTTCCAAGCCCTTTAAAATTCTTTGAAATAGGTGATATTATACTCATTGTGCAGGTGAGAAAACTGAAACTCAGATGTAAATTGCCCAGAGTTATATGCGCATGGAAGTGGAAGAATCTGGATGTGAACCTAGTTATTTCTGCCTGTAAAATCCAAGCTCTTTTTACTATATTATACTAGTTTTCTTAGCACCACCAAACACTGCTTTTCATTGAGGGGAAAAATTAAATTCCCCATCCCTCCCCACCTTTCTTGTATCCTGACTTTTGGGGAAATGATTTAGGGTCTAATCAATGTCAGAGTTTTAATAGAAGCTGATTAAGTTATATCTTGAAAATCTTAATTTATGAAGGGGCTCTAAAAATGTGAAGGAACTATTGAAAGACTATCACCTGAATCAGCTATGAGTTGAAAGAGAAGTTATCAGTCCTTTCCAATTCAGATTAGTACTCCAGAAGTTTGCCTCAAAATGTTGTATTTCCTTAACACACTGTCTACCTTGGTTCATAAAAAACTCTTCTTTCAACTTCAAACAACTCTAGAGTTTATTTTCCAATAGAATTCTGAAGGTTTTGCGATTTGTTTGTGAAGCAGTTAGCTTAGACTTTTTGGAATTTGTTCTAGAACTTTGAGATGTCTTCAGTTTACAAGACTGTTGCCTTAGGTGATAGATTCTTTGAATATTCTAAGTATGTTGATTGTATATACTGGAATCTATGTTTTATGGGTTACCAACTGAATTTATCTTGTTCAGTTTAATTTCATTGTATATGTTGTGTCTGACTACCACACTTAAGGAAACATTTAAGGTAAGTTTTCTTTTTCCTTAAAAAATTATACTCCTTTAAAAATTAAACTTTTTATTTTGAAATGACTGTAGATTCACATGCAGTTGTAAAAAATAACAAAGAGCCCATGTACCCTCCTCCTCCTCCTTTCTTCTACTTCTTTCTTCTTCTTTTTTTTTTAGAGATAGGGTCTTGCTCTGTTGCCCAGGCTTAAGTGCAGTGGCATGATCATAGCTCACTGTAACCTTTAACTCCTGGGCTCAAGCCATCCTCCTGTCTCAGCTTCCCAAAGTGTTGGGATTACAGGTGTGAGCCGCCATGCCTGGCCCCCATGTACCTTTCTTTATTCAGTTTCCCTCAATAGTAACATCTTGCAAAAGTATAGTACAATTTCACAACTACAGTATTGACATTATGCAGTTAAGATGCAGAACATTTTTTTTTTTTTTTTGAGACAGAGTCTCACTGTCTTGCCTGGGGCAAGTGCCGTGGCTTCAGCCTAGCTCACAGCAACCTCACACCCCTGGGCTCGAGCAATCCTACTGTCTCAGCCTCCCGAGAAGCTGGGACTATAGGCATGCGCCACCATGCCCAGCTAATTTTTTTAATATATATTTTTAGCTGTCTGATTAATTTCTTTCTATTTTTGGTAGAGACGGGGTCTCATTCTTGCTCAGGCTGGTCTCGAACTCCTGAGCTCAGGACGATCCGCCCACCTTGGCCTCCCAGAGTGCTAGGATTACAGGCGTGAGCCACCATGCCCGGCCTAAGATGCAGAACATTTTTCCACAAGGATTCCTAACATCCTTTTATAGTCACATCCATTTCCTTCCTGTCCCAATCCCCTACTTAATCAACTAGCCTGTTCTCCATTTTTATAATTTGACCATCTCAAGAATGTTATATAAATGGAATCACACAGTGTATAACATTTTGGGATTGTCCTTTTTTCACTGGCGTAATTCTCTAAAAATTTATCTAGCTTATTGTATGTATCAATAATCTGTTCCTTTTTATTGTTGAGTATTATTCCATGGTATTGATGTACCATAGTTTGTTTAACTATTCACCAACTGAAGGACATCTGGGTTGTTTACAGTTTGGAACTATTATGAGTAAGGCTGCTATGAACATTTATTTACAGGTTTTTTTTAATGAATATATAAGTCTTAATTTTTCTGGGATAAATGCCTAGAGTGCAATTGCTAGGTCATATGGCAGTTGTATGTTTAATATTTTAAGAAACTGCCAAACTGTTTTCAGGAGTGGCTGTAAAATTTAAGCTTCTACCAGCAATTTCTCCACATACCACCAATATTTAGTTTCCTTGTGTTTTTAATTTTAGGTATGAGACTTAGGTCGAGGTTCATTTTTTTGTCCATGGATGTCCAATTGCTCCAGCACCAGCTGTTGAAAAGACTGTATTTCCTGTATTTAATTGCTTTTGCATCACTGTCAAAAATCAGTTGGGTATATTTTTGTGGGCCTATTTCTGGGATATCTGTTCTGTTTCACTGAGCTATTTGTCTGTCTCTCCTCCAACACTTGATTCTTCATTGCTTAACATCAAGTAACATGATTCCTCCCACTTTATTCTTTCTTTAAGACTGTTTTAGCTATTCTAGGGTCTGTGCCTTTCTACATACATTTCAGAACGATCTTATCTATGTCCACAAAAAGCTGTAATATAGATAATGGCATTAAATCTACAGATCAATTTGAGGAGAATTGACATCTTTACTATGTTGAATCTTCCAATCCAAGAACATGGTATGTCTCTTCATTTATTTAGGTCTTTGATTTCTTTCATCAGCATTTTATAATTTTCATCATACAGATTCTGTACATGTTTTGTTAGATTTATAAGTATTTAATTTCCTTTGAGTTATATTAAATGTTTTTGTGCTTTACGTTTTTGTTTCAATATGTTCATTGTTAGTATATAGAAATGCTATTGATTTTTGCATGTTGAATTTGTATCCTTCAATCTTGCTGAATCCTCTTATTAGTTCTAGTGTTTTGTTTTGTTTTGTTTTTGTAGACTCCTTGATGTTTTCTGCATAGACAATCATATCACCTGAAAACAGACCGTTTTATTTCTTATGTTCCAATCTGTATGTCTTTTATTTCCTTTCTATATTGAAAAAGGGTGGTAAGAACATAAATCCTTGCCTTGTTCCTGATCTTGGAGGGAAAACATCCAGTTTTTTACCATTAAGTATAAATGTAAGCTATGGGGTTTTGTAGATGCTCTTTATCAAGTTGAGAAAATTATCTTTTAGTACTAGTCTGTTGACAGTTTTTATATTGTGACTGAGTGCTGCATTTTGTGAAAAACTTTGTGTCAACTTATGTTGTCATATGATTTTACTCCTTTAGTCTATTGATACAGTAGATTACATAGATTGATTTTCAAATATTGAACCAGCCTTGCATATCCAGAATAAATCTCATTTGGCCATAGTGTATAATACATTTTATACATTGCTATATTTTGTTGAGGATTTTTGCATTTAAGTTCATGAGAGATTATTGATTTGTAGTTATCTTTTTTTGTACTATCTTCATCTGGTTTTGATAACACAGTAATACTAGTTTCATGAAATGAGTTGGGAAGTGTTCCTTCCTCTTCTATTTTTTGGAATAGATTGTGTAAAATTGGTGATAATTCTTTTTTATGTGTTTGGTAACATTTTCTTTCTTTTTTTTTTTTTTTGAGACAGAGTCTTGCTCTGTTGCCTGGGCTAGAGTGCCATGGCATCAGCCTAGCTCACAGCAACCTAAAATTCCTGGGCTCAAGCGATCCTTCTGCCTCAGCCTACCGAGTAGTTGGGACTACAGGCATGCACCACCATGCCTGGCTAATTTATATATATATATTTTTAGTTGTCCAGATCATTTCTTTCTATTTTTAGTAGAGATGGGGTCTCACTCTTGCTCAGGCTGGTCTCGAACTCCTGACCTTGAGCAATCCTCCCGCCTCGGCCTCCCAGAGTGCTAGGATTACAGGCGTGAGCCACCACGCCCGGCCGGTAACATTTTCTTATGAAACCATCTGGGCCTGGAGATTTATTTTCCAGGAGCTTTTAAATTACCAATTCAATTTCTTTAATGGCCATAGGACTATTCAGGTAGTCTACTTCATCCTGGTTGAGTTTGGTAATTTGTGGTTTTCTAGGACATGGTCCATTTCCTCTAAATTGTCGTATTTATGAGCAGAGTTATTAATATTAATAGTATTTACTTATTATCTTTTCAATAACTGTGAGATCTGTAGTGGTATTTTATTCCTGATACTGGTAATTTGTATCTTCTTTTTTATCTTTGGTAGTCTCACTAGAGGTTTATCAATTTTACTGATAATATTGAAAAAATGAGATTTTTTGTTTTATTGTTTTCATCTACAGGGTGTCCCAGAAGTTGCCACACATGGGGAAAAATGGGAAATTGTAGCTAAATGTCCCTTTATTTATAAAATATTTGTTATAAAATTTTATAAAATTTTTCCTTTGTATGGAGACTTGGTCTATCCTGTATTAATATTTTTTCATTTTCAGTTTGATTGATTTCTGCTCTTATCATTTACTTCTTTCTGCTTGCTTTAAGTTTATTTGCTCTTCTTTTTCTAAGTAGCTGAGGTGGAAGCTTATTGATTTGAGAATTTTTTTTTCCAATGTATGCTTTTAGTGCTATAAATTTATTTAAACATTGTTTTAGCTAAGACCTACACATTTTGATACGTGGTGTTTTCCTTTTTATTGAGTTCTGTTTTTTACTCCATTTGAGACTTTCTCTTTGACCCAAGAATTATTTAGAATTGTGTACTTTTAATTTCCAAGTGTTTGGAGATTTTCTGTTATCATTCCATTATTTACTTCAATTTTTTTTTTTATTCCAGGGTATTGTGAGGGTACAAACATTACAGTTACACTTTATGTCTTTGCCTCACCCAAGTGCAGGTTAAATGCATGCCCTTCCCCCCCACAGTGCTTCCCATGTCCTTTAGTTGTTGATTTGCCCCCCCAATCCCCCTAATCCCTAGAGAGTATTTTGATTTCATGTCTTATAAAGGAGACAAAGATGGTCTCTGTATGTTGCTCCCCACACCCCATCACTTACGTTGTTTACTTCTTCACTGCAAGTTTGAGACCCATGATCTCAAGTCTGTCAGTACCAAGCTAAAATTTGTACACACTGAGTTGTATTAATTATAACCCAGATAAGCATATTTTTAGCTACTTAGAGCCTATCTGCTTTTCATTCCCCACAAAACTGTGCCCAGCCTCTGTTAGCCATAGATAAGATAAAACCTCGGGATATAAAGACCCCAAGCTCCTGCCCATTTTATTTTATTTTCAGACTCTGTTGCTTTAGGATTGTTATGTCTTCCTTATAGATTGATACTTATTATATAGCATACCTCTTTGTCTTTAATAATTTTCTTTGCACTGAAGTCTAGTTTATCTGATATGAATACAGCCATTCCTGCTTTTCATAATTAACATTTGCATGACATATCTTTCCCCATTCTTTCACTTTTAATCTACCTATATCATTGTATTTGAAGTTAGTTTCTCGTATGTAGCATATTGAATATGGTTTTTTTGTTTTGAATCATGTTTTTTATTCACACTGCCAAGTCTGTCTCTTAAATGACATTTCTATACCATTTAAATTTAAGGTATTAATAATTACTGACATGCTGGGGCTTAAGTTTGTCATTTTCTTATTTTTCTGATTATTTCCTCTATTTCTCATTCCTCTGTTTCTTTTTTTTACCTTCCTGTGGGTCATCTGAACTTTTTTTAGGATTTCATCTTGATTTATTTGCAGTGTTTTTGAGTATATCACTTTGTATAGTTTTCTTAGTGGTTGTTCTAGGTATTAAAATATATTTACATAACTTATTACAGTCTACTGGTATAGATGTTACATCACTTCAAGTTAAGTGTAGAAATCTTGCTTCTATTTAGGCCCCTTCACCATCCCTACTTTTAAAATATAAATTTCTTAAGTATTCCCTCAAACTCCATTATGTATCACATCAGGTGGTGTTATAATGTTTGCTTCAACCATCGCATATTATTTAAAAACTCATGAGTAGTAGAATAATCTATTATAGTTGTACATTATGATGTTACTTTCTTTTTGAAATTCCAAGCCTCCTTCTATTATAATTTTCTTTCTATTTAAAGACCTCTTTTATAGCCATTCTTTAAGAGTATGTTTGATACCAACAAATCATCTTAGGTTTCCTTTGAGAATATCTTTATTTCTCTTTTATTCATGAAGGATATTTTTGCTGGGTATGGAATCACAGTTAAACAGTTTTTTTCCCCAGTACTTGAAAAATGTTGTGTCACATCCTATGGCCTCCATGATTTTAGATAAGAAAATCACTGTCATTCAAATTGATATTTCTCCATAGGTAATGCATTGTTCCTGACTACTTTCAAGATTTTTCTTGTTTACAGTTTTTAGAATTTTAATAATGATGTGTCTTTGTGTAGATTTCTTTGAGTTTATCCTATTTGGGATTTGCTTAGCTTCCTGAATCTGTATGCTTGTCTTCCACCAAATTTGGGAATTTTCTGGCTATTATTTTAAAAATGCGTTCACGTGCACTCTCTCTCACACACACACACACACACACACACACACACACATCCACTATCCTTTCCTCTCTTTCTCTCCCTCTATCCTTTCTCTACCTTTCTTCTTCTTCTGAGACTCTAATGATATGAGCATTAACTCTTTTGTTATTGTTCCACAGGTCTGTGAAACTGTTTATTTTCTTTTTAGTCTACTTTATCTCTGTTGCTAAAATTAGGTAAATTCTATTGATCTTTCCTCAAGTTCACTGCTTCTGTCCTCTGTCATCTCTACTTTACCATTAAGCCCAGCCAGTGAGATTTTTATTTTGGCTATTGTCTTTTTCAGTTCTATAATTTCCATTTGATCTTTTTCAATAACTTCTATTTCTCTGATGAGAATTTTTATTTTTTCATTTATTTCTACAGAATTTATAATTGCTTGATGAAACATTTTTATGGGAGCTGCTTAAAATTCTTGTCAGGTAATTTTTAACATATGATTCATCTTGGTTTTGGCATTTATTAATTATCTTTTCTCATTCATGTTATGATTTTCCTTGATATAAATAATTTTTAATTGTATACTAGACATTTTGGATATTATGAGACTTTGGATTAAGTATTTTTTGAGCAGACAGTCACCCTGTTGATGTGTAACATGGGGGCCAGCCAGTGGGTATGCATGTCCAACTTCCTGCTGGGGCCCTCTGACACAACCACAGCAAAAGTGGGGCACTGACTTACACTGTCTGGTTCTCCCTTGCCCCTGATGATACTCTTCCAGTGAAAGTGGGGCAGCAACTCATACCATCTCTTGCTTCCAAGTGTGAGTGTAAGATCATCTGTCCACTGGGCCTCTTGGCACCAGGGAGTAGAGGGGAAAAAGCAGAGTGCCATGTAGTCTGCTTCCCACCACCTAGTTTTATCTCATTGATACAAGGGAGGGGTGAAGGCTCAGCTACCCGCTGGACCTTGCTGACATGGAGGGGAGTGTAGAGTCCAGTGGTGACTAGGGACACTTTTATAACCTCAGTAAGTCTTGTTGCAAATAGGTGGAGATAGGGATTCAGCTTGCCACTGGACCCCACTGACACTGCCCTGGTGGGGGAACCAGAGCATTGCTTGCTTTCACCGGGCAGGCAATGAAAGATCAACTCCCAGCTTAGTCTGCCAACACTATTTAGGCAGGGGATTGGAGCACTGCTTTAATCCTCCAGATGGAGATGAAGATTGGCTGCCTGCTCGGTCCCATGGACACCTAATGGGGAAATTAGAGTGGACTATTTTCTTTCCAGGGAGGAGGGTGCGGCAATGAGATGAATCAATTTCCTGCTTGGACCCAGTGATACCATGTGGGGGTAGAGGAGGAGTGTAATTTTTCCATTGGTGCTTGACTACAGTAGTATGGGTATTGCCAAAAAGGTTTTCTGCTGTTGCCCACTCTTTTCCAGATTGTTTGGCTAGGGGCAGCAGGCTTTCCTTGGAGATTTTTTTATCTACCCTCTTAGGTAGTTTCTGATTGGAGGCTTCTGCAGCATTCTGTCCAGAACATATGGGAGGCAATAAGGACACTTAGGGAACTCACCGTCATGTCCTTCCTCAAGTCCTGAGATTGCCAGGCATCCCACTTTCTTCTTTCCATCTTTCAGAGACTTCTTGTGCTTGTTTGTTGTATTATGTCTACATTTTTTTTACTTGTAAGGAGGAAGACCTGGGAGGAATGGGGCTATTCCATCTTGGCAAAACTGAGTTTCTTAATTTTAATATAAAACTTCTGAATGTGCGTAGGTTCCTTTACCACTGCTATTTAATTGCTTGATGCTCTTACAGTAACAACTTTATACTTTAAACAGTAGCAGTACCAGATGAAAGATTTGTGAAGATAAGTTAGGGTATCCTCATCTCATCTGGATTTCTACTATATTGGTATATATGAAGACTGTCCTTTCTCTTTCATTAGCCATTGTGCCTCTCCCTAATGTCATGATAAATCTCTCTTTTTCATTTATCCCCCATATCTTTTCTTTTTTTCTTCTGCCTGTACCTTAAAGTGATGAACTTTTGTATAGAAATTGTATGTATATTGTGTGTGTGTGTTTGAGTATGTTTTGGGACTAATATTGGTGGCAAAGGTGGTCTTTCTGAAATAGAGAGGCCTCTTAACAAAAAAAATATATCTGCCATTTGCAGTGTTTTACCTGAGTTGAATAACCCACACCCCACCTAGGCCTCGACTGCCCCAGTCCAGGCCCCTGGTGGCTTGTGGCATGCAGTTTCCCACATCCGCAGGTGGCCTCTACCCTTGCCTGCTACTGATCTTAGAAGGAGTGGAAAGTGTAGTATACTTGGGAGTAGGAAAATGTATTCAGAGTATACTTGCAAACACTTGCCTACCACTACTAACACCTTTAGGGGAAAGTCACAGAGTAGACAACAATGGGGCAGACAGCAGCTATTAGTGGTAACAACAATAAGCCAAAATTTACATTAAAAATTGTAAGGAAAAACACTGACACTTCTTTTAGGGCTTGAAATCTTCTCCCCTGTGTGAGCATGGTTCTTGCCTTCTGAGTGCAAAATATGAGGTAGACCAAATTTTTTTTCCTCTTCTCATCTTTCATCTCAGTATTTCTTTCTTGCCTCATCCTCATCCCAAGCCACAATTTCTGTCCCATTTCTGAAATACTTATTGCTGTTAGTGTGGTATGGCATTTCAACAACTGAATCTTGAACAATTACAAATTTTCAATGTTCAAAGAAAGGAATCCAAGATAGTTAACCTCAAATATTAATGGGAAATTGGAATGAGGAGAACAGCTTCTTTAAAACTGCTCATATTACTATGGATGGTCATAGTTTGTACTTTTCTGGTGCTATTGTGGTTTGTCTATTAAGCAATAGCTATTTGGGAGGAGGCAAAAGCAACAAATTAAATAGTAAGCTGCTAAAGCTGATGTTATGTTTATATTGCTTTATAATAATTTATAAATTTATAACTATAAAATGAACAATGATAAAATTGATTTATAATAAATTCATAAATTTATAATAATAAGGTATATATTTTCTTGATGACAGAATACTCAGTAAATATTAATTCAAAACAAAGTAAAATGTTAACGATGGTTTTTAAAGGATATCTCAATCTACTCACTGTTTTTCCTTTTTTATTTGTATTTTTATATCCATAAGGCCTATTGGGACTTAATGTGTCTGAAAGAGAATGAAAAAAATGATTATGTAAATAAGTTGACACTTGTGACATTTGATAAATGTGTCTCTAATTAGTGATTGTGAGAGCACAGTGGTTCAGAGTGAAGTCTCTGGAGCAGACTGCTTGAACTTCAAATAGTTTCTGCAACTAACTAACCATCTAACTTTGGACAAGTCATTTTGCCTCTCTCAGCCTCAATTTCTTCATTTGTCAAAGGATGAAGATCCTCCCTCACAGGGTTTTGTGTGACTTAGTGGGCTAAAGCATCTAACACTGTGTTAGCAGCATAAGAAGCACAAAATAAATGTAAATTCTGTTGCTATCATTACCATTGTTATTACCACCCCTTTTCCTCTGACCCCTGACACGTTACACCCTTGGATCTGTCACCTAATAACTCTGACTACTTGAAATACATACATTAAGTGGTTAAAGTTAAATGTCACCATACTCTATACTTTTATGTACACAAGGGAATGTCTCTTAGTCAGATTATAGTAAATGTTTGTATTGAGTACTTCTATTTTTTACTCTGGCTCTTAGTGTCAGTTCAAAAAATAAAGTAAAAAAATTTTTTGAAGGTATCATTGCACTCCTGGTGGTTCTGAACATTTTTGTGGCTGCTAAAGATTATATGCATTATTCAAAGTTGTGCTTCACTGGAAGTATAAAAAACAGCTTTTACTTATCTCTCATTTTTCACCTATCCTCTAGTAGTCATTTGAGTAATCTATCATACATTTGCTATACATACCTAACTCTATAATGCTGTGTAGACAATCTGTGTTCTAGATACCTTTCATGAATGATTCTGTATTTCCTAAAAAATTCAGTTCGAGACCTTAGAGAGGAGTCTTACAGAAGAAACTAAAAGAATTATGAAGTAGGGAGTGGAAAGATCATGATCTTCAGTGAATTGTGGGCCTAGGCTAAAATATATGTGCATAAATACCAACAGTCAGAAGGTCTCTGTGAAAGTAGCTCCAAAGTAACTGGGCTTGGCACACACCTCTAATTTGCTTATAGGTAATGATAATTCAAGGAAACAACAAGAGTGAGCACTACTAAATAAACTCTTTAATGTACTGTATCTCATTTTATATAACATAAATACATTTTATATAATATCTTTATATAATGTATATAATTTATTGGGTTAATTATATGACTGATCTGCATGAGTAAATTGAAAAGTATAATGCAAAGTATAGCAAAAAACACTTTAAATTTATATTCAGGAATCTTATTTAAATAGTTTTTAAAGGCTCTGTTCAGATATAATTTTAGAAATATATACTTTTAGAGTAATAGGCAATTCAACAGTCTTGAAACCACCTCTCTCATTTTAAAGATAAGAAAAATCCAGAGAAGTTACTGTCTTGCCCAAGAGCAAGACAGTGGTGGGCAATAAGAAAACAAGCCCTATTTTCCCCACTAAGCATTTACTTTTATTCTTAGATACACCATAGATTTAATTTGACATTCCTTATAAAGCCTCTTCAGAGGAAACTGGACCACTGGCTTGTTTCATAGACTTCTTTTATAGAATTTTCAAATTACTCAGACTTTCCATGCCTTAGTTGTCTCATCTGTAAAACTAGGATGGTAGGGTTAAAGGGTTGTATGAAGATTAAGTAATTTAATATATGTGAAGTATTTACAAAGTTATGAAGACCAAAAAGGCAAAATAAGTCATCTGCAAAGAAGTATTGACATATTTATTCTCAGTATCTAGTTCCACTCTTTTATTTATAAAATGAGGAAATTGAAGCTTTTATAAGACAAATGGTTGCCTAAGGTCACAGAACTAGTTAGTGGTAAAGCAGGGATGGGATCTACTTCATACTTTTTCCCTTTTCCAATGAGTAGTTGGAAATAATAGACTAAGAAGGTTGTTCTATCATATTTACTCCAAAAGATGGTCTATGATTAGAAGAAGTCAAAGGATATCAGAAGAAAAGTTTTATAGGTACTCGTTTTAGTTTGTTTTGTGCTGCTATAACAGAATACCTGAGACTGGATAATTTATAAGGAAGAGAAAATTTTTAATGGTTTTCCTTTTTTTCTTCTCTTTTTAAAGAATTCAGTCTCCACGGAAACTGTTAAAAATTGCCAATGTCTACTATCTTGAAAGTCATTCCAAGGAAGTACTGGGAAAAGTTTTCAATTAGCAATAATTGCACCTTAGAGTAACCTCATTGACTACGGTACTGCCACGTTTATTTCTTACAGTTCTGGAGGCTGGGAAGTCCAACATCAAGGTACCCACATCTGGCAAGGGCCCTCCTACAGCATCATGCCATGGTGTAAGGCAAGAGGAAGAGAGAAGTCAAAAGAGAGCAAGGGCTGAACTTGCCCTTTAAAAACAAACCCACTCTTGTGGATAACAAACCCACTCCTATGACAACGGTATTAATCCGTTCATGAAGGTAAAGCCCTCATGGCCTAATCACCTCTTAAAGGTCCCATCTCCCAACACTGTTGCATTGGGGATTAAATTTCCAACACACACCTTTTGGGGGATACATTCAAACCATAGCATTCTGCCCCAGCCCCCAAAATTCATGTCCTTATTATATGCAAAATACATTCATTTCAACCCAATTGCCCCAAAGTCTTAACTTATTCCATTACCAACTCAAAAGTCCAAAGTACAGAGGTCTCATCTAAATCAGATATGGATGAGACTCAAGGCACAATTTATCCTTACCCAATTCCCCTCCAGCTGTGAGCCTATGAAATTAAACAAGTTATCTATTTCCAAAATAAAATAGTGGGACAGGCATAGAAGAGACATTCCCATTCCTAAAGGGAGAAATAGACAAGAAGATAGGGTAACTGGTCCCAAGTAAGTCCAAAACTCAACAAGGTGAACAACATCAAATGTTAAGGCTCCAGAATAATCTTTCTTGACTTTATGCCCCACCTTCTGGGTACATTGGGCAGGGGTTGGGCCCCCAAGCCTCTGGCAGCCCTGCTCACACAGCTTTTTTGGGCTTAGTCCACATAGCAGCTCTCACAGGTTGGAGTCTTGTGCCTACAGCTCTCCCAGGCTGGCATTGCATGCTGCTATCTCTAAAGTTCTGGGGTCTCTGTGGCAGCTCCAACTCCTCAGTTCTGCTGGGCACTGCCCAAGTTGGGGCTCCCTACAGAAGCTCCCCCCGTGACAAATCTCTACCTGAACTCCCAGGCTCTCTGGAATATCCTTTGAAATCTAGGTGGAGGTCCCCCTCCACAGCTTGAAAACTCTGTGCACCTGCAGAATTAACATCTCATGAATGCTGCCAAGGCTTAGTACTTGTGTCCTATGGGGTGACAGCATGAGCTGCAACCAGGTTGGTGTTGGGCATGACTGCAGTAACTGGGGAGCACTGTGCCAGAATGTAGGCAGCAGACACTTGAGGAGGCACAGGGCAGTGAATGCTGAGATCTCATGGGCACCTCTTTGGAAACCTTGCTTTCAAGGTCCTAGCTTGCCTTCAAGATCTCTGAAATGCCTTCGGGGTCATTCTCCCATTGTCTTGATGAAGAGCATTTCGCTTCCTTCTATTCATACTATTAATAATTTCCTTAGCAAATAGTCTCTTGGCCACACCTTTGGTTTGCTCTCCTAAATACACCTTTTCATTTTTTACATGGCTGAGATGGGAATTTTTAAAATCTTTCATTTCTACTTCCCTTTTAATTATAAATTCCATCTTTAAATCATTTCTCTCCTCTCACATTTTACCACATGCAGTTAAAAGAAGCCATGAAACTTCTCCAATATTTTGCTTAGAAATTTCTTCCACCAGATATTCTAGTTCATCACTCTTGAATTCTGCCTTCCATAAAGCTCTCAGGCATGGACACAATTCAGCTAAAGTCTTTGTCACTTTATAACAGGGATGACCTTTACTCCAGTGTCCAATACCTTGTATTTCATTTCCACCTGAAACCTCATCAGAATTACCTTTATTGTCTGTATTTCTAGGAGTATTCTCATCACAACCACTTACATAATCTCTAAGAAGTTTCAGACTTTCTCTACAGCTCCACTCTTTTTCTGAGCCCTCACCAGAATCACCCTTAACACCCTGATGTAGTTTGGATATTTACCTGCTCCAAATTTCATGTTGAAAGTTGATCCCCAGTGTTGGAGGTGTTTGGGTCCTGGAGGCAGGTTGTGGCTTGGTGCTATCCCCACAGTAACAAGTGAGTTCTCACTCTAGTAGTTTCTGTGAGATCTGACTGTTAAAAAGAGCCTGCCC
The DNA here is from genome assembly GCA_004363605.1 of Indri indri. Classification (NCBI taxonomy): domain Eukaryota; kingdom Metazoa; phylum Chordata; class Mammalia; order Primates; family Indriidae; genus Indri; species Indri indri. The sequence goes on from RJWJ010008548.1 coordinate 48,430, forward strand.
CTCCTTGCTCTCACCATGTGATGCCTGCTTCCCTTCACCTTTCACCATGAGTGGATGTTCCCTGAAGCCCTCACCAGAAGCAAATGCTGGTGTCATGCTTCTTATACAGCCTGAAGAACTGTAAGCCAAATAAACCTTTTTTCTTTATAAATTACCTAGCCCCAGGTATTCCTTTATAGTAATGGAAACTGGGCTAAGACATACTCCATTTATGGAAACTTAGGATTTTCTAGCCTACTCCTCCAAATTCTTCAAGCCTCCACTCATTACCCAGTCTAAAGCCATTTCTACGTTTTCAGATATTTGATATAACTAACAATAGTCCCACTTCTCAGTACCAGTTTTCTGTCTTAGTCCATTTTGTGCTGCTACAACAGAATACCTGAGGCTGGATAATTTATAAGGAACAGAAATTTATTTCTTATAGTTATGGAGGCTGGGAAGTCCAAGATCAAGGACCCAGCATCTTTTGGGGCCTTCTTGCTGTGTCATCCCATGGGGAAGGCAGAAGGGCAAGAGAGGGTGAGAGAGCAAGAGAGAGAGAGAGAGAGAGAGACAAAGGAGACCAAAATCAGTTTATAATCAACCCATTCCTGTGATAACAAACCTACTCTCTCAATAATAGCACTAATCCATTTGCTCTGCCTTCGTGGCCTAATCATCTCATTAGGCCTCACCTTCTAACACTGTTGCATTGGGGATTAAGTATCTTAAATTTTTCCTGGCATTTAAAGTATTAATTTCTGAAACTAACATCTTATGTTCCAAAACAGCTTTCTGCATCCCAACATATGTTCTTAAAACTTTTATTGTCGTATGAAACAGATGTATGAATACACATAAGGCTAAAGTATTAAATTCTAATCATGTTAAAATCCTTCATTTCTTCACATTCTACTATTCAAACTAAGCTAAATTTCCCATTTGGGGGCTTTTTTTTAAAACTATACCTTTCAATATACAAAAGGCCAGCAAACATGAAAAAACACTCAACATCATTAATCATCAGAGAAATGCAAATTAAAACCATAAGGAGATACCATCTTACTCCAGTTAGAATGGCCATTATTAAAAAGTAAAAAAAAAAAAAACAAGATATTGGTACAGATATAGTGAAAAGGGAACACTTATACAGTATTGGTGGGAATGTAAATTAGTACAACCTCTATGGAAGACAGTATGAAGACTTCTCAAAGAACTGAAGGTACATCTACCATTTGATTCAGCAATCCCACTACTGGGTATCTACCCAAATGAAAAGAAGTCATTATATCAAAAAGACTCCTGTATTTTTACTGCAGCACAATTCACAATAGCAAAGATATGGAGTTAACCTAAGTGCCCATCATCCAATGAGTGGATAAAGAAAATGTGGTATATATATACACCATGGAATACTATTCAGCCATAAAGCAGAATGAAATAATGTCTTTTGCGGCAACTTGAATAGAACCAAAGGCCATTATCCTAAGTGAAGTAACTCAGGAATGGAAAACCAAATACCACACGTTTTCACTTAAAAGTAGGAACTAAGCAATTGGTATACATGGTCATACAGAGTGAAATAATGGACACTGGAGACTCAGAATTGGGGAGGCTGGGAGGGTGGTGAGGGATGAAAATGTACCTATTGGGTACAGTGTACACTATTCAGGTGATGGGTACACTAAAAGCCCAGACTTCACCACTATATAATATATTCACGTAACAAAACTCCACTTGTACCCCCTAAATCTATTCAAATAAAAAAAATAAAATGATACTTCTCAATCACATCTTCATCTGATTCTTTTTCCCATAAATCCTTAATTGGAGAGCACTCTCTACAACACAAGGATTCTTGTATGTTATAAAGAAATGTGACTGCTTGCTCATTTTCCCTCTATGGCAACTGTTTTAGCTATCATCCTAGTTTCTCTTCATTTTAATTAGATTACTGCAGTATGTTCTGAATGGATATGCAATCACTACACAGCTACGACTGTTCCAATTTTTAGAATACTAAAATACTTTTGTACTAATTGGTAAAGTTGCTGCCTCAAGATGTCCAAGTATCACCTTATATGCATTGCCCTGACTACCTCTATTCCCTTAGGAATCTCCCATTTCTCTCAACTTCAATACAGCACAGCAGTGGGCCTCCAGAACTCTAATGCAGTAGAATTGTGTGATCTGGTTTTTCCAGGATCACAGTGTATTGGTTGTTAAATATTTTGATTATTGCCTTTGGGTGATATGCTGAATGTGTCTCCATAATGATATCACTGAACAGCTTCCCGAATTGGAAAAAGCTCTTCACTAGATAGATCTACAGGGTAGACAAAAAGTTTGGAAACACAGATAAATAAATGTAATAAATGTTTACTAATATTATAATAATAGATATAAAATAAAAATTATCTAGGTTTCCAGATTGTAAGGCCACTTGTAGTTTGCTTTGCTCAATTTTCCACTGATACTGTAATTCCATAGGTTTTCATGCCAAAAATAAAGAAAAATCATAGTGTAATTTACCTTTTGAAGAAAAGTCTTGATAATAATTATGCTATATGAGTTCATGTTCCTAATTTCACTGAATGTTTAAAAATTATGATACTTTATATACAAATAATAACTTACCTGAAGAATAAGGGAAATTTCCATGTTCATTCATTTTGTGAGAGAGAAAATGTGGTCCCTGAAATAAAAACAGGGAAGAGAAAGTGAATAGAAAAAACAAATATCAATGTAATTTTTCAATTTAGAATGATTGATGTCTATAAATAACAAAATGAGATTAAATGTTAACATGTTGCTTTATCTTATATAAGGAAAAGAATTTATTTACAATTTAACTAGTGCAACTGGGAGATAGTAATATACATGCATAGCTGAAACATTGTATTAGTAGGATGTTAAGGTAGGGAATGCCAACCATTAAAAGAAAACACATGATATTACTTCGCATACATTAACCTATTCTCATTCTCCAAGCCCCAGGAAATAAAAATAATAACTTAAAGAATAAATAAAAATAAAATAAAAACAAGATTAATATCAGAAAAGAAGGTAGAAGTGACATCACAGAAAATGCTGGAGTAAGATGCTCAAAGAATTGGCCCCTCCACTGAAATAAACATCTGTCAATGACTGACAGATCAACTGTTTCAGAACCTCAGAATATAATCCAGCTGGGTGTGGTGGCTCACACCTATAATCCCAGTGACTTGGGAGGCTGAGGTGTTAGGATCACTTGAGGCCAGAAGTTTGAGTCCAGCCTGGGAAACATAGCAAGACCCTTTCCCTAACAAAGTTTTTAAAATTAGCTGGGTGTGGTGGCATTTGCTTGTAGTCTCAGCTACTCAGGAGGGTGAGGCAGAAGGATTGCTTGAGGCCAGGAGTTCGAGGCTGCAGTGAGCTATGATCATGCCACTGTACTCCAGCCTGGGTAACAGAGAGAGATCCCCATCCCTAATATATATATAATCCAAAACTTGCAGCAAACAGTGAACTGTTTAATGAAAACAGGGTAGATAAATTTTGTTGTTTCAGGAAATTTCTTTTAGATCACTGGCTGACCACTTAGATAATGGAACAGATCACAAACCAACTGCAAACAAGGAATATAATCTTTGCAAAAATAGTTTGGATAAGTCATTAAACAAATGGGTGATTGCGGCCCTCAGCAATCAACAATAGCAACCTCTGGAGAAGGAGGAGAATTGATTTCTAGAGTTATCACATTATAATATTTAAAATGCCCAATTTTCAACAAAACATTACAAGGCATACTAAGAAACAAAAAATATGGCCCATTCACGGGAAAAAACAATTGACAGAAACTGCCTCTGAGGAAGCTAAGACTTTTGACTTACTAAACTAAGATTTTAAAATAACTTTCCTAAATACGCTTGAAGAGCTAAAAGGAAACATGGACAAATTACAAAAGGAATCTAGGAAAATAATGCATGAACTAAAATGAGACTATCAATAAAGAAATAGAAATTATAAAACGAAATAGAAATTCTGCATTAGAAAGTACAATAACTGAAAGATTCAATCAAGGAGTTCAATTGCAGATTAAAGCAGGCAGAAATTACAATCAGTGAATGTGAAAGTAGTACATTTGAAATTATTCAGAATAAGGAGCAAAAAGAAAAGAGAATGAAGAAAAGTGAACAAAGCCTAAAAGATCTATGGGACAACAATCAAGTATACCAACATACACATTATGGGAGTCATAGAAAAGGAGAAAGAAAGGGTCAGAAAGAACACTTGAAGAAATCATGGCCAAACATTTACCAAATTTGATGGAAGTCACAAATCTACAAATCCAGGAAGTTTAAAGAACTCCAATGAGGCAAAATGCAAAAAGCATCATATCGAGACATGTTATAACCTTACCAAAAGATGAAGAGAGAATTGCAGCACGAGAAGTGACTCATCATGTACAAGTGATCCTCAAAAAGATTAACAGCCAAATTTTCATGAGACCATTTAAGTCAGTCAGCAGTAGAATAACATATTTAAAGTGCTGAAAGAAAAAAAAAATCCGTCAAGCAAGAATACTATATAACCAGAAAAAACTACCCTTCAAAAATGAAGAAGAAATTAAGACATTTCCAGGATAACAAAAACCTGGGGAGTTTGCTGCTAGTACACCTGCCCTACGAAAAAAGCTAAGGGAGTTTTTCAGGCAGAAAGGAAAGGACGTTAGATAATAACTTGAACCCATGTTAACAAATGAAGAACTTTAGAAAATTG
>RJWJ010008549.1:0-53088 GCA_004363605.1 Indri indri
TCTCTCTCTCTCTCTCATATACCTCCATTGAGACTTTAGGCTAAATATAAAATGTATCTTTATCTCCTCTGTAAAACAGCTTACAACATAAACATTCTACCAAAGAAACAATTTTCAATGAGAATGATGCCCAAGCAAAGATATTACTAATAAGATAGAAGAGTACCAATGTTAAATGAATCTTTCACTAAATTATCTCACTTTTACTAAATTCAATAGAACATTAACACAAATGAAATTAACAGAACTCTTTCTGTGGAATTCCTAACAGTTATTCAGGCATATAAGAAAAGATTTATTAGCAAGAGTCTGTAGTTAAAACTCTTAGCATTGATTTCCATAGGTCTCTCTCTGAAGCAGTATTATCAACAAAATACATTTTAAATTGTAAAAAATCTATTTGAAAATTTAAATTTAACTAAGTCCATTAAATGTGTTAAAGCTAAAATTCAAATTCAGAATAATGTCACTGTTTACTGGTGACAAAAAATAATTTGTACTACCACCACCAAACTGGTGCTTCTAAAATCAATTCTAATTAGAAACTTCAATTTCTTAGGAGGTATTATTTCAATCTAAAGAAAGACTACACCATTTCTGCTCTCAGCAAGATTTAACAAATGGATGATGTTGACATTAAACAGGTTATATTTTGGCCAGTAACAATTACAAGGTGGTATTATAACACAGAGATTATTTTAAGTATTTTAGGGAACAAATATAGGCCCCCAAAATAATACTCAGAATTGAAGTATTCATGTTTAAAACAGCACTATTAGCAAGAATTAAACTAATAATAAGAAAAAATTGATTTAGCTTTTAAAAACAACTTGGCGAAACATATGAAGAACCTTAGAAATATGTATATATTTTAATCCGGTAATTCTAGTTCTAAAATACATTTTAAGAAACTAAATAGAGATGCATACAAAGGACTACATAGAAGGCTATTAATCACAATGTTGCTTATGATACTGAAATTAAAAGTCCACAACAGCAGAATAGGTAAATCAATTAGGGGATATGCTCTAGCAATAGAATACTACATAGCAATTTAAAAGCATGTTCTCAACACACAAAATGCTCATGATACACATGTCAGCTGAATAAAAAACTGTGCAGTATGGTCCCAATTTTGTTTTAAAATAAACCTGGGCTGGGCATGGTGGCTCACACCTGTAATCCTAGCACTCTGGGAGGCCGAGGTGGGAGGATGGCTTGAGGTCAGGAGTGTGAGACCAGCCTCAGCAAGACCCAAGACCTGTCTTGACCAAAAATAGAAAAACTTAGCCTCTACCAAAAATAGAAAACATTAGCTGGGCTTGGTGGTGCATGCCTGTAGTCCCAGGTACTTGGAAGGCTGAGGCAGGAGGATTGCTCGAGCCAAAGACTCTGCTGTTGCAGTTAGCCATGATGACACCACTGCACTCTACCCAGAGCAAAAAAGTGAGACTCTGTCTCAAAACAAACAAACAAACAAAACCCCTGGATCCCATCCTCTTAGCTACTTAAGGACTGCACTACTACAATGGTACCTCTCCTTGCAGTACCAAATATGCTGTGATATTCCCATCTTAAAATGCAAAACAACAAAGCTCCATCTTGGTCGGGCGCGGTGGCTCACGCCTGTAATCCCAGCACTCTGGGAGGCCGAGGCGGGAGGATCGTTCTGAGCCTCAGGAGTTCGAGACCAGCCTGAGCAAGAGCGAGACCCCGTCTCTACCAAAAATAGAAAGAAATTAATTGGACAGCTAAAAATATATATAGAAAAAATTAGCCGGGCATGGTGGCGCATGCCTGTAGTCCCAGCTACTCGGGAGGCTGAGGCCAGGATTGCTTGAGCCCAGGGGTTTGAGGTTGCTGTGAGCTAGGCTGACACCACGGCACTCACCCCAGGCAAGAGAGTGAGACTCTGTCTCAAAAAAAAAAAAAAAAAAAAGCTCCATCTTCAATCCTACATTGAAACTACATAGCTCACTATTCTCTGTAAGCTACACTCCAAGTAAGAGCTGTCCTATAATGTCTCCATTTCTGGTGCTTCCCCTACTCTCTTCAACCTACTCCAATCACACTGTTGTTACTGCTGTTTCACCAAAAGGTACTCTTAACAAGGTCTCTAAATCCAACAGTAAATACTGAATTCTCATTTCATCCTATATTATTCCCCCCACTTTGAAATACTTTTTTCTACTTGACTTCCAGGACTCAATTTTCCTCATTGGCTGCTGCTTTTTAGCCTCCTCCCACGCTACATTCTCCCTGTTTCTGACTTTTAAACAATGGAGTACTCTAAAGCTTAGTTCTCACCATTCTTCTCTATCTATACTATTTTGACATAGAAACAAAACTAAGCAAGTGTGGGAATTATAGGTAAGACAAAATTTAAGTATTCCCAATCTTGAGAAAATGTAATTATTATAAATCTTGACAATGTAAAAAACAACAGAATTTATCAGACATCAGGAGATGGGAAAGTGGACGTGGGGGTAAATGTTAACTTCCTTTAATAGTAGGAAGTCTAAAAAATAATTCTAACTTCTTAATTCTAATCAACTTCTTTTTAAATATACATTTAATGTTAGAGAGGTCTTTTAAGACAGTCTCTACATACACATATGTTCTAATGTTTAGCAATTGGTTTTTCTTCCGTTTACATATATTTAAATGTGATGATTTTAAAATTAACAATAGCATGTGTATTATTAGTAAAGAGTTAGTCGAAAAATAACAGAAATCATTTTAACTATTTTAAGCAGAAGACAATCAGGAGAAGGAATTAGGTAAGGGCTTGTTTGAGACTGAGTCTCCAAGAATGATACCTAGAACAACATGGCAAAATTGGTCATTGTCTAAAGGCTGGCTCTAGGAATATATTGTATTAGCTGTAATCCAGGGATTACAAAATCATGTGTCTGTTCAATCCAAACCAACGAAATGGATAATTTGAGTAATATGACTTCTCTCTCCATTTAATTCAGTACCAAATCCAGAAAGTTAAAGTAAATCTGACTTATGAGAAGAGTAAATTTGGTGGTGGAACCTAAAGTCATATCCAGAATTGTAATTGCAAAGGATTCTGAGAATTGTAGTTTTTAGCTCTTAACTTTATAGAAAAATGTATATAAAAAATATCTCCAAAATATATGTCTAATCAGTCTATTTCTCATATGTCCAACTGTTACCATCTACTCCAAATCACCATCCTCTCTGACCTGGATTGCTACCAGCCTCTCATCTCCCTGCTTCCACTCTTATCTCAGCAACAGCTTCTCACTGCTCTGTGTATGAAACCCAAACCCCTTACCACAGTCTCCAAGGCCCTACAGGGTATGTCATTTTTTTCCTACCTCTCTGACCTTATCTCTTATCCGTTTTCTCATTGATCATTATATGCTAACAGCCACACAGAAGTCGTCTTTCTGTTCTTAAACACACCAAACCTATTCCTTCTTCAGGGCCCTTACATTTGCTGCACCTTTAGTTGGATTTGCTCCCATTCTTTTCTTTTTTTTCCATATTTTCTTCATGTTCAAATGTCACCTTATCAGAGATGCATTCCTGACCAACCTATCTAAAATAACATCAACCCTGATAACTCCTATCCTTACCTTGCTCAACATTAGATACCATGTAACATCATTAGATATCACGTAAACTAAAATTAGGAGGTACCGCTATATCCTCACCAGAATAACTAAAAATTAAAGATACAATCTTGAAAAAGGAGAACTATAATAAATTGGAGAACTTACCCTAACTGGAATACTAACTGTAAAGCTAGAGTAATCAAGACAGTGTGGTATTGGCATAAAAGTTGACAGACCAATGAATGGAACAGAATACAAAGCCTAGAAACAGATCCACAATTACACAATCACTTGATTTGCATTAAAGGAGCCAAAGAAATTTAATGGGGCAAGGAAAATCTTTTCAACAAATGATGATGGAATATCTGAAAAACCACATCAAAAAAAAGTTAACCTCCACCACTACTTCACACCATAACACAAAATTTAATTCAAGATGGAAGAGACCTAAATGAAAAAGCCAGGTTTTTAGAGTAAAACAAAGGAGAGTATCTTTGTGATCTAAGGTAGGCAAAAATTTCTTAGACAAGTCACGGAAAGCAACAATCATAAAAGAGGAAAAATTAATACATTAGGCTTCATTAAAATTAGAAAGACCTGTTCATCAAAAGATGTTACAAAAATAAAGATGCAAACCACAGAGTTGAAAAAAAAGTTTGACAAAAGACTTGTACCCAGTATAAATAAAGAACTGCTACAGCTCAATAGTTAAAAGACAACCCAATTTTTAAAAGTTGGCAAGTTTTGGAAAGACACTTCAGCAAAAGTAAGGTATACAAATTGCCAATGAACACATGAAAAATTGCTCATTTTATTGGTCATCAAAGAAATGCAAATTAAAACCACAATGAGATACCAGTCTACACTCATGAGGATGCCTAAAATCTAAAAGACTGACAACATCAAATGTTGCCAAGGATCTGGCACAATAAGACTTGTTGGTGAGAATATAAAGTGGTATATCCATTTTGGAAAGCAGTTTGACAATTTCCTAAAAAGTTAAACATATATCTATCATGTTTATATATCTCATCGTTATACTCCTAGGTATTAACCCAAGAGAAATGAAAGCATGCATCCATACAAAGACTTGTATATGAATATTAACGTCAGTTTTATTTATAATAACTAAAAGCTGGAAATAAGCCAAACATCCATCAATAGGTAAACAGATAAGCAAATTGTAGAATAATGAAATATTACTTCTCAAGGAAAAGGAATTAATTAATGGTGACATAACATAGAGAAATCTTAAATTATGTTGAATGAAAAAAACCCAGACAAATGTACATTCTACATGATTTCATTCATGTAAAATTCTGGAAAATTCAAATAAATCTACAGTGACAGTAGTTGACAAAGGTAGGAGGGGTGAGAAGGATTACAAATAGGCATGAAGAAACTTTTGGGGTGATATTCTTCACTAATTTGAAAGTTGTGACGGTTTTATGAGAATATACACATGTTAAAACTTATCAAATGGTACACATAAATATATGCAGTTTTAAGAATATCAACCAAAGAAAATAAATGAGAACCAATGATCAACCAATGAAAACCAATAAAGCTTACTTATGATTTACAGTTTAAGTACTTTGTAACTTCACTACACATTACATTTATTCTTTCATTCTTCCTTAGTGTCTATAGTTATTTTAAGATTAGATAACAGCAACAGATTAATAATTTAATGGCCTGTTAAAAAAATAATAAAATATTTTCTCAGACTAAAATATTTTTGAAATTGCTTCCATACATGCTCCATATTAAAGATGTTAACTTAAGAACATTAATACATTAGTGATACTGTCAGAGGTAAATATCAGTTAATTTCATAAGAGTTCAGTTAAGATAATTTTCATAGAAGACAATGTATATTTGATTTTCCACTAGGCAGTTTATCGATAATTTTCAACCAATAAAAGTCAAATTAATACACTTTTACATCTTGGATTTTTGTCCAGGGTTTCCATCTTTCCATTACAAGATAAAACTATTCCCCCCATATTACACTGTATTTTCTAAAACTCAGATATGCTACTGAGGAAAAAGAAGTCCAACAGTTTTCTGGGTTTTTTTTCACCCTGACTCTAAAATTTTACAAAACATAGTAAGAAAATTCTTTTAATGATAATATATTCAGTCATCAGTGTTGTAGTAAGTGGGAATACACAAAAATGATTTTAAAGTAATTTATATGTTACCTGGCCACATCCAGGCGCAGTGCACAGAAAGGGTTTGTCATCACTCATATTCCACAGGTCCTTGTATTGCCTATAATCAAATATGAAGAGATGGCTAAACACTTTATAGTACATATTTTTTTTAAGTAAGGAATAATTCAATCTCAACATTTGATTTTTCACTGATTAACTTTTCCGTTTGAACATGAAATAAAACACTTGCTGACATTTTAACTATCTTCCATTTTCTTATGAATAGACAAATACATGTAACATGGAGATTTTGCACTACAGAAAAAAGGTTAGAACACTGCTCTAGCAGGCTAACTCATTCCTGCTCAACAGTGTAAAAGCACTTATGGTGAAATGAATAAATTTTCATTCATTCAAAAAAATTAAACAAGCAAATACTATGCAGTCTTTCAAGGATCATACTATATAGTTACAAACATAAGATGTACAGGATAAAAGAAACTGTAGTAAACAGGCTTTTCTGTGAGGTTTTATGTTTATCTGGCTAGGAGTTAGGCTGTGTTTATTGTTTGCTGAAGCTAAAATACCCTCTAGTGTCCTTGTTTTTATTTCCCCTATGTCTTTGGGTTTCCTTAGAGACTTCTTAAATAAGGTCTGAGCTTTTAGCTGTACTGCACAGTTATTATACAGGAGCCTGATTGATGTGGTGACGAGGTATGAGGAGAGGGGAAGCATTCTGTGCTCCTATGATTAGGTCTCAGTGTTTTAGTGAATCTGTGTCCCTGGGCTCTGGGCTTGGACCTTTACAAGTTCTTCTCAGCTTTACCACCCCTCCCCGCTTTTCTCCTTTTCCTGCTGGAAGCTGGATTTTGTTTTTTTTTTTTCCTCTCCAGTCTTCACCCTGAGATCCTAGTGGGGACCCTGTACCTAAAACATAGGCAAGTATGTCCATCCCCCCTTCCCTTATGACTGGGCTACAGGAGTTTTAACTTAAGCTAGTCTACAATGAACCTCTGGCAATTGGTCAATTACATAATAGTTTAAGTATTCCTAACTCTACTGGCTCCATCAGCAGGCTTCTGCTTCTGGTAAACTAGTGATTCTCGGTATCTGCCTTAGCTTCTACTTGTCAGGGTAACGAATTTCCCTGTGACCTCAATTCTCTGATGCTTCTAAGAAGAGTTGATGATTTTCAGTTTGTTGAGCTTTTTTATTGTTGTTAGGACAGGAGTGATGACTTTAAAGCTCTTTATGTGTTGGACCAGAAACCAGAAGTCCAGATAAGTGTTTCCTCAAGTGTTATTCTTACACCTACCAGTGTAATATCGAGTTGTCCATAGGCTATTTGACAATTATAGCAATAAAAACTTTAGATAAAGCAATAAAAATTTGTTCACACATTTCACAAATTCTATACATAAGGCTGAATATGACTTCCTGGAAATCTTTTATATTCTCGGTGATCACTGTGTACATGCTTAAAACTGTGACTGCTGTGAACCAGCATGAAGTTTCCTAAAATAAGGTATATGAAATCTTTGACAAAATTTTGATACATTAGGAGGAAACAGCATAAAATATTGTCAAGGGCTTTGAACTGAGACTCAGAAGATTAAGTTCTGATCCCAACTATACCACTAAGGAAGGGTTGGAAACTGAGGATTTAGAAAGAGATCAGAGTTAGAGATAGAGATTTTGTTATGTAAATATTATCTCCTTTACTAAGAGGAGAGAGCCCCTTAGTCTGGGACCTATTTCTCTTTTATTTTTGTATTTCCCTTTGAGTTTTCCATAGTGCTTCCAACATAGGAAAAGGTGTAACTTCAAGAAGGAATTTAAGAGTTTATTTTTTGGCCAGGAACGGTGGCTCATGCCTGTGATCCTAGCACTTTGGGAGGATGAGATGGGAGGATCCCTTGAGGTCAGCAGTTCCAGAACAGCCTCACCAGGAACAAGACCCTGTCTCTACCAAAAAATAGAAAAATTAGTCAGGTGTGGTGGTGCGCACCTGTATTCAGGAGGCTGAGGCAGGAGGATCGCTTGAGCCCACGAGTTTAGGTTCCACCTGTGGCTGACTTTTTTGTAGAGTCCTTAGCATATTATTTATAGTTATTTTAAATTTCCAGTCCAATAATTCTAAAATCTCTGCAATATCGGAGTCTAGTTCTATAGCTTGCTTTGTCTCTTCAGACTCTATTTTTGCCTTTTTAGCATGCCTTTTAATTTTTGTTGAAAGCTTTCAACTATAAATAATATGCTAAGGACTGTAATGGGAAAAATGGACAACATGCAAGACCATGTGGGTAATATAGAGACTGAAACTTGTAATTGCAGAACCAGTCCACTCTGGTTCAACTTTGTCAGTAACAAATTGTAACAAAGTGATGAAGTTGTTTTCCAGTTGCAAAGGACCCCCAGGTTGCAAGTAACATAACCTGAGCATGCCTAGATGAACCAAACCTTAATTCCAGCCAACTGGAACAAAAAAGTCAACCACAGGTGGAACCTAAGTATTTGGATAGAGGAACTAGGACCCAATTAAGCAGCAAGGGGTGCCCTGTTTTGTTGCAATAGGGACTTAAGAGCCAAGGACCCAGCATTGCCCCTTTGCATGACCCAATCAGATCACCCCTCATTGCATTTTCTCTCTCTGTCGTTGTTACTCTCTGCCTATAAAACCTGCCCCAGACCACAGCTTGGGGAGACAGATTTGAGTGTTGCCTCTTGTCTCCTTGCCAGCTGACTCACAATAAAGCTTATACTTTCCTCAAAAGCCAGTGCCATAGTAATATTGGCTTCTATGCACCTCAGGCAGTGAGCCTACTGCATGACAACACTCTCAGAAAGACTCAAAAGGAAATGTTAGAAATAAAATATACTGTAATAGAGATAAAGAATGCCTTTGATAGTCTCTGGATACAACCAGATATGACTGAGGAAAGAACCAGTGAGCTTGAAGATAAGATGACGCAAACTTCCAAAACTGAAATGTAAAGAGAAAAAAAGAATGAAAAAACAAGAATAGAATATCCAAGAATTGTGGGACAATGATGAAAGGTATAACGTGTGCACAATGGGAACGTCAGAAGGAGAAGAATAGAAAGGAACCGAAGAAATATTTTATATAGCATGGCTGAGAATTTTTCAAAATTGATGAAAGATACCATATCACAGATCCTGGAAGCTCAGAGAAAAACAAGCAGAATATAAAAAAATCTATACCTAGACATATGTTTAAAGTACAGAAAATCAAAGACAAGAAAAAAACCTTGAAGCTAGACTAAAACAAAAAAGAGAAAATATTGGTCCAAGGAATATTTCTACAGTAAGTTTCTTTGCTTACCAAATAAAAATTCATCTGTAGAAATTTACAATATAAGTACCTTTTCTTATAATAATTAGCTATATAAAACGGTCCCGATGAAAAATCTTTGCTTTTTAAAATCTAAGGTTTTCATTGTTTTGCTCTGCAGAACAAACCCTCAAACACGGAACTTGATATTTATGATCCTTAAGTCCCCAAAGGTAGCTTGAAATGGGGATGGTACAGTAACTGTCATTAGTTTCCCCCTAGTACTGAAAAGATTTTCCCTTCAGTAATAATAGGGTTATAGCTATACAAAATCTTGACAAACCAAACTAAGTACTGTTTAATAACTATGGATTCAAATGACAACTCTTAATTACACAGTATAATTTCAATTGGGTTAAAGTATCAATCTATTACCTTCTGACAGTTGTAAAACATGACTGCAAATTCTTTGAAACTCTCTCCATTGAGATGTCCTGTCCCTTGAATCTGGGTGGATTTATAACTACTTCAACTAATAGAGTACTGTGGAAATGACACAAGGCTAGGTCAGAAGTCTTAAAGTCTCTGCCTTGGCCATCTGGAACTTGCTTCCTCCCAATATACTACTGGTCAGGGCACTCTACCCCAGAATTAGACCACTATGATGTGAGAAGCTTCATTCACATTTTCCCATCTGATCACCCATTGATCAAAAAATAGAGACAACCATCACATTGTGTCCTATTCAAATTTTTGACCTTCAGAATCTGCAAGCACTATAAACTATTTTACAACTAAGTTTGGAACATTTCCTCATGACGTTTGCTATTTACCTGAGTAACATATTATCTTTCCAGTGCTTCTTAAATTTTTACAAACCAAGGCATACTGGTATATGAATCTATAAATATAAGCAGAAGTATTCTACAGGATTGGCTGTGACTGACCACTATGAAATTTATTTAAATAGAAAATGAGTGAGGAGGCCGGGCGCAGTGGCTCACGCTTGTGTAATCCTAGCACTCTGGGAGGCCAAGGTGGGAGGATCGCTTGAGCTCAGGAGTTGGAGACCAGCCTGAGCAAGAGCGAGACCCTGTCTCTACTGAAAATAGAAAAAATTAGCTGGGTGTGGTGGCACACGCCTGTAGTCCCAGCTACTCAGGAGGCTAAGGCAGGAGGATGACTTGAGCCCAGGAGTTTGAGGTTGCTGTGAGCTAGGCTGATGTCACAGCACTCTAGTCCAGCCAACAGAGCTAGACTCTGTCTCAAAAAAAAAAAGAAAATGAGTGAGGAGGACAGTATGGCCTAGCAGTTCTAATTCTTAAAAATTTAGGACCCCTAAAGAACTTTTTCATTTATGTGAGTTATTATCAATACTGATCACATTAGAAATTAAAACTAAGAAATCCTAAAAATCAGTTTATTAATTTCTTTAAAAATAATGAACTCATTGCATGTTAATATGTATAACGTATTTTTATGCAAACTAAATGTATTTTCAAAACAAAAAATTTAGTAAGAAAGAGAAGCATTATTTTGTATTTTTTTGCAACTCTTTTATTGTCTGGCTTAACACAGTAAGACAGTTGGATTCTCATATTTGCTTCTTGTATTCAACCTGTTGCGATATCACTGTCGTGTCTCCTCCAGAAAACTCCATGTCTGCTTGTGAGAGAATGACAGTAAAAAAGGCAAATAATATCTCAGTATTATTATGAAAATGTTTCTGACTTCACATACTCCTTAAAAGATCTCTAGGACCCTTATAAGAATTGCTGATATAGGAATACCTCCTTTCATTGCACTTTGCAGATACTGGATAGTCTTTTAAAAATACACCTAATTTTTTAGACACCCATTATCAATTTAAGAAAGCATCCTTCTATTTCTAATTTCCTAAGAGTTTTAATCATAAGTAGACACTGAATTTTATCAAATGTTTTTCTGTATCTCTTGAAATTATTATTGTTTCTTCTTTTATTGTTTTTATATGGTAAATCACAATGAATGATCTTATTGATAAACCAACAATAATTTCTACTTGCTATCTTTTAAGATTTTTACATCTATGTTCATGAGAGATAACCTCGCCAGGTATCAAGGTTATGATGGCTTTATAAGAAGAATTGGGTCATGTTAATTCTTTTCTATTCTCTGGAAAAATCTGTGTAAGATAGATACTAATCCTTTCTTAAATGTTGGAAGAATTCACCAATGAAGCTATCTGAGCCTGGGGTTTTCTCTGTGGAGAGGTTTTAAGTCATGAATTCAGTATCCTTAAATAAACTAAAATTCTTGTAAAAATTCTGTCCTCCAGAAACTTGCCCATTACATCTATACTTTAAATGTATTGGTACAGTTATTCATAACTCCCTCTTATTTTTTTCTTGTCTACTATATCTGTAGTGATGTCTCCTTTAAAATTCCTAGTATCATTAACTTTCTCTTTTTCTTTATTCAGTCTAGTTAAAGGGTTTATCCACTTTATTGCTAATTTTAAATCTTTTGCTTTATTTACTCAATTGTACTCTTGCTTTCTAGTTCACTAATTCTACTTATAACACTAAAAACAAATACCTAGGAATAAATCTAATGAAAAATGTACAACATACATTTAAAAAAAAAAACCTTAAAACATTTCCCAAAGAAATTAAAGAAGGACTAAATAAATGGAGGATGTAACATGTTCATGGATTGGAGGACTTGATATTAATAAGACAACTATTCTGTCCAAATCAATCTATTAAAATACAATTCCAACCAAAATCCCAGCAGGTTTTATGTGTGTGTAGAAATTGATTCTAAAATTTACAAGGAAATGCAAAAGATAAGTAAGGCAATCCTGAAGAACACTAATCAAGCTAGAAGACTTATATTATGAGACACCAAGACTCATTATAAAACTAAAATAATTACGATAGTATGGTATCAGTCCAATGGTAAACATTTAAAGCAATGGAACATAAGGTCACCCAATTTGTATAAAGACTCAACTGCAGTTCAGTGGGGGAAAGGATGGTCTTCTCAATACTTGGTTCTAGAAATTTTACATAGCAACAGTATTCAACTCAACTAGTAACTGCGTGATATTCCCTTTACACAACAGTAGCTTATCAACCCTTTAGATCAATGTTTCCCAAAGCATATTATACTGTGAGCTTCATTTTTGCAGGACTTTCCAGAGTCTTAATGCTGTGTCAATTTAAGTATCCGTAAGTTAAAAAAAAAAAAATAACCCTTGACTCCCATCTCACGAAATACTAAAAATTAAGTCACGGTAGATTATAGATCTAAATGTGAAAGGCAAAGAAAAAGTTTCTAGAAGAAAAACTAGGAAACAATCTTCCTGATTTTGGAGTAGGCAAAGGTTTCTTAAAAAGGCAATGTCCACACAAGAAAAGATTGATAAAACAGATTTTACTCTTCATGGTGCATTTTATTCTATGTAAATTATACTTCAATAAAAAGCAAAAAAGTAAAAACCGAAATAGTATAGCTAACCAAATACTAAGAAATAAGCCAAAAAATAGGCAACTTTACCCAGATACAATGTGTTCCAGGAAAACTTAGCCAGAAGCTTTGAGAAGCTTTGATTTGAAAAGGACATATACTACAGAAAACAGTAAAAAATGAAAGAATATGTACGTTCTGTGTATCTGTGGATTCTACATCCATGGAGTCAATGAACCTTGGATCAAAAATATTCAAAAACAAAACAAAACACCACTGCGCCTATACCGAACATATATAGACTTTTTTCCTGTCATTATGATCTAAATAATATAGCGTAACAACCATTTACATAGCATTCACATTATTTTAGGTATTATAAGTAATCTAGAGATGATTTAAAGTATATGGAAGGATGTGCATAGGTTATATGCAAATACTACACCATTTTGTATCAGGGACTGGAGCATCCACAGATTTTGGTATTTGTGGTAGGTCCTAGAACCAATCCCCCATAGATACCAAGGGAAAAGTGTATATTTAAAAATGACTGAATTTCACAGGACTCCAAGTAGAGGTGGAGTGAGAGATTTAAGGCATCACACCACCATAAAGTCAAAAAGTCATAAGTCAAACCATTGGAAGCTGGAGACTGTCTATACATAGAAAAAGCTACAGGACAAATAACCTGATCTCTTCAACACGTAAATGACATGGGGGAAAAAAGAAGAGCAAAGGAGGTACTGTTTTAGATCTCTCTTTTTTTTTAATTTCTAAACATTCTACATAAGGACCTTTTCGGATCCTGCTCTAAATAAAACAATTACAGAAAGACATTTCTGAGTAAAGATTATTTTCCTGCTTTTTAATTTCAACTTTAAAGTTCCCAATTATTCCTTCCATCAACTTGTAAGTTTTTGTTTCGTTACTGCTTTCTTTCTAGAAATTATATATAGCAAATATATTTGATTCAACTAATAATTCTATAACATTGTTCCTTTTTCAACACTAGCTTGTTAACCCTTCAGACCAATGTTTCCCAAAAGATGCCGATAGGGACGTCAGTAGGTACTATATGGAAAAGGTATGTAGCCAAACAAACTTGGGAAATGCTGAAGTATACTTTTCTTTGCAGGGCTTTTCAGGGCCTTTCATATGCTCGAGTGAAGTGACTAGAGGAGCACCTAGATTATGGCATTTTTGCCACAGCTATTTGCTATTTGAATACGTTTTCGTAGAACATCTCATGGGACTGGTATTATTTGGCATTCATTTTAGAAGAAATCAAAACCTTAAAACGTTTATATCTGTGATAGTTAAGTATATTTTGATGCTCTTAATTTGATAATTTAAAAACACAATAGGAATACCAGCTAAACTACATACTAAATAAGTGATTTCTTACTTATGAAAGAAACCAAATATTTATTAATAGAAACAATCTATGAAAATGTTTATAACCTAAAATATAAAAAAATGGCTAAAAATACCAAATATTGCACACATACCTGGCAGAATTCACATGTAACTTGAATTTCATAAGTTGGACAACTTATCACATCCTTTTCCTCATGGCAAGGATACTAAAAAACAAAGTGGTTTCACACTGTTAAAAATAGTTTTGAAACATTCCTTGAAACATCAGTAGAAACTAAAAGTGCTCAAATTACTCTCTGTAGCACTAATGTCATCCAAAAACCTAGTCACTATTAAGACTTCATAATAGAGTACCGCCCTTGAAATATTAACACACATACATAAATGCCTTAAACATAGGATTAATATATCCAACTCCACCAAAAGGGTTAAAAGAGTAAGAAACATTCAATTCAGCCCTTAGGGCTGTGGCTGAAGGGCAGCCATTAAATGAGTAAGAATACTTACTTTTGAACTTGGATGAGAGAGATGTAACTTAATATTTCTATTCAGAGTTTAAAAATTTTTAAATGTACTCAGCAGACATCAGCTTCTTAGCCTAATTCATCAAAACTTATTTGTCCCATGATATAGTTGATCTATATAAGCAGCTCCCTGTTCCCTAACTTTACAGTTTGCTTATTTGATATTAGCTTAAGGTACATACGGCATACTGAAACTACCCAGGTCAGTGGCCCATTTTAAAACTCTGCCAATACTTCACCTTCTATTCACTGAACCCTTGTCTAGTGGTAAATAAGAGTAACTATATGCTTATACAAATAAGCCAATGGTACACAGAAAAAATTATATATTTCATAATTTTGTTTATAAATGTGGTTTCAAGAATATCTTGCTCAGAAAAATTGGATAATTCTTGTGAGAAAACGTGAAACTAGCCACAGTTCTGAGTTCTGGAGCAAAGGTCAATCTAGTAGAGAAGACAGAAGGAGGAAAGTTTCTTCCCTTGCCCCAGGCAAAACTTGTATCTGGTAGGGTTCAATTTCTCCATTTACATCCAAGTTTACCTATTGCCTGTGGAGACAGGGAAAAGAACACTAGAACAATCCAAAGTAAATCTATAATAGTCACATTTCTGTCATTACAAGTAGAATGTCAGCTGCGTGAGAGAGGTTAACTACCTAAAACAGTGCCTCGTTCAGTTTAGCACAAAATTCATTTAAACATCAAATGTATGGAGCCACAAAGATGAAAAAACCAATCCCTGTACTTGAGACTCAACTTTCAGTCTAGCAGAAGAAAGAAGAATACAGAAGTACGATCTCAATTAATTTGGTAGGCATAGGAACTAAAATACTACCAGAGTATGGATTACCAGGACCAACCTGATAGCCTAGAAAAGCTTTCAGAGGGAGTTAACCCTTGATACCCTCCTTTCTCATCTCTTCTCTCCCTTCACTACACTGCCCCCACACCCTACAAAACAAGTTCCTTACCTACACAGCCGCCTATTTCCTAAAAAAATGGTAAAAATTCCCATTCCCTTATTACCATTTCCTAATACCTAGCTGAGGTAAATATTAACGGTAAATATTAACAGTTCAAGCACCTAGAGACATAAATGGTAACAATTCCTCTGGGAGGGTTAAATGCTACCTTTCTGTTAATCTAATTGAATCTCAAGCCTCTAAATCCAGGCTTATCTCCCTTTTATAGCAAGATTGGAAATATGCTCACAATAGAAGCCTGAAAAGAGACTTTGTTAAACTATAAATTCTTGGAGAAATCAATGATTGCAGATTGAGAATTGCTAACATACCACACTCCTCTCTGGCAAGCCTCTACAACCTACTCTAGTAGGAAAATTACTGTCATGAAAAGTACGCAGGAGACTTCTACATAAAATTTTTTAAAAGTCAGCTTCTTTGGTTTCTCTTAACTCTTCTTCTAATATTCCTTTATCTTCCTTTTTCTTCAGTTTCTATTTTGTGCTTGGCACTAGCACTTCTTGATAGATGCTGGGGATGTAGTGGTGAATTAAGATAGATACCTGCCTTCACAGAGCTTCCAAGATAGTAATGGAGTATAAACTAACTAATCAAACATCCAACTCAAACCTCCTTTTCCCTGCAACCCCAAATTAAGATTCAAAACTATCACCGAATATTATAAAGACAAACCTGGTTATCCATCTGGTACATCTTAATAGATACAACCTTTTAGGGGTTATATCTATACATTGAAAGATATAGTCAGAGCTACCCTTTTTTTTTCTAACCTCACCTCCTGCTAAGTGCTACTTCTAATGTACCATGGCCCATTTAACAATATCAGAGTGCCAGTTATCCTATGAAAATGATGCTCAATTTGCATTCTTTTGGCTCTATCTAAAATACACCCTCTCTCAATTGCTTGATTCCAGGAGTTCGAAGCTGCAGTGAGCTATGATCATGCCACTGCACTTACAGACTGAGTGACAGTAAAACCCCATCTCTAAAAACATAAATATACCATCCCAGATGAATGTCTGCCTTCTTTGATATTATATTGTCAAGGCCCAGTTCAAATGACATTTCCTTTGTGATACCTTCCCCATAACCCAAATTGAAAATTTCTTTTACTAAGCTTTCTGTGTTGTTTATGCTTTGCTTATAGCACTCACATTATGTTCTATAATATAGTCTATAATATAACCTGTGTGCTTCTCCCACCCCATCCTATTGCCTACTACTCCTTGAAGAATCACAACATAGCAAAAGGAATATGAGCTTTTGAGTCAGAATTGGCTTCAAAGCCTGGTTTTGCCGCTCATAAGATAAGCAACCTTGTGCAAAGTTTTAAACTATTTTGAGCTTCAGTTTCTCCAACTATAAAATAGGGGTAACTGTGTATCTCACAGTTGTTGTAAGCATTAAAAAATAGTAAAGTGCCTAGTACAATGCTTGGCACATGAGTACTTGATAAAATGGCAGCTGCAATTCTATTAGTACTACTGTTATTAACATTATAAGGCTGTTCTAGTCATCCTCACATCTGCACAGTATCTTACTTGCCAATAGCAAGCACAGAGTGAATGCTGAATTGTTAACCCCAAAGAAACTATAATTTGTAACATGTGTAGGTACATGTTTACTTCTTACAGAAATAAAAACTTTACATCCTATCAGAAAGGCTGCCAACTTCTATTCCAAGGTTTTTAAAGAAATAGACAATATTAAACACCTCTACCTTTTTAATTAGGAAATGTACAAACAGGTGATTTTTAAGAAATTTTTGTTTGAGGGTCTCACTAGTGTTACCCATGCTAGATTCGGACTCTTGGGCTCAAGGGATCCTCCTGCCTCAGCCTCCCAAGTAGCTGGAACTACAGGTGCCCTACCATGCCCTGGCAAACAGATGATTTTTATTAAAGAGACAGACAACTAAATTTGGGTAACTTTAGGTTCAAATACTATGAAGGATCTAAAACATGACTTTCCCATTTATCAGCAAATTGTGAATATTTCCATTCCAATTCTTCACTACTGATGAAGACAGAGGTGCCTAGTACTGGTATAAAACATCAGAGATTAGCTACAGCGGTATCAGAGAACTAAGACCACACTAAGATTCTTTCAATGTTTACAAGGTGCTGAGGCCCTGTTATGTGAGGTGGAAAAGAGAATGCTAGTCCCATAGATACTAAAAATGAGGTAAATGCTGTTTGTATAGAAGCAGCACCTGGAGAAACATGGCGATATTTTTAAAAGCATAGCTCATATCTGACTCTACCACTGTGAAGTTTGGCAAATGAGAATAATAGTATCTATACTACAGAGTTATTTTGAGAGTAAAATATTGCCTATAGTAAGCACTCAAATGGCTTACTATATTTAAAAAATGTATTTTTTAAAACACAAACAAATAATCTGTACTAGAGGTGGCTTAGAGGATAAAAGTAAAATTATTACAGGCTTCTGATCCTTCATTATCAGTATTTAACAGAGGCTCTTATTCTCCCCACTATCAATAACTCAGCAAGACAGTACTTTCAAAGTTTCAGACAACTGAAAATATACAATAATATAATTTCAAATAAAGACTTCATAGCTATTATGAGTAATAATCATTCCATATTGCATATTCTAACATTTTTCTAAGTAATTTATATATACTGTATACTTGCTCCTCTAAAAACTTCATGAGGTGTGCTTTATTATTCCCATTCTACTGATGTAGAAACTGGTTCAGGTTAGATAAAAGTCTCACAATCTTACTCCAGAGCTAGAGCTTCACTATCTTAAACCAACATTACCATTAAAGTAAATTGCTGAAATATAATTATTCATGAACATAAAGTAAAATGAAGGTTAAAGCAAAATGCCCAAAAAGGTAAGCTAAAATTAAAGTGCCTTACTGGCACAAAATAATATAATCACCTCCTTTGAGAAGAACTACAAAATGCAACAGAAAATCAAGAATAAATCTATTCAGGAAAGAAGTGATCTTTCATTTCAAAAGTAACTATGAAGCAATCACTGCAAAGACACACCACAATAAAATGCCTTAGTCCTGGAATGTTTAAAATGCCTTGTGGGCTATAATCACATTAGCTAGACTAAAATGCTGAAGATTAAAAGTCCCAAATCAGATTGCATCTTGCTATGCTCTTATTTTAGTTAGAACCTGGTTGATTCTTAAGTGTGTAAAGAGTCTGTCTTGAAAACTACTGATACTACAACATGGAAGAATCTCAAAATAATTATGCTAAGTGAAAGAAGATAGTCCAAGAAAAATAACCATATTGTATGATTCCACTTACACAAAATTGTAGAAAACACAAACTAATTTACAGTGACAGAAAGCAGATCAGTGGTTGCCTATGGACAGAAGTAGGAGTGGGAGGGAAGGATTACAAAGGGGCATGAGGAACTTAAGGGGTGAATGTATCATCTTGATTGTGGTGACAGTTTCATTGAGTATATACATGTAAGTTAAAACTTGTCAAGTTGTACACTTAAATATGTACAATTGTAGGTCAATTATACCTCAAAAAGCTGTTTTAAAAATATTTAAAAACCTTAAGGTGTCAACTCCAAGGTTTGTGAAATAACCTGCCATAGAATATAAAGTCAAAGACCATGGCTAGTGACCATTCATGAATGGTACCTGCAAATTACTTGAGTGAAACTCACTTTACTTTATTCCTCCTAGTATCCCACCATCACCTGGATTTTTCCTTTCACATCCTATGAAAACTCAGCAAAACTTCCAGGCTTGAAATGGCTACTTGCTCTCTGTCTCCCCTTACGCAGTGGCTTAATAAAGCGCCTCTGACACTTTCTCTAAATTAAATTCAACATGAAGCTTCACTTTCAACACTTAAAAATTTCACCTAGGTATGTGGTTCTTGTAAAACCAATACAGTACTATACAAATACATTTTTCAGACCTGAATCCATGAAAAAAATTTTTTTTAAAGAGATGGGGTCTTGCTCTGTTTCCCAGGCTGGAGTACAGCAGTATTATCATAGCTCATTGTAGCCTTTAACTCCTGGGCTCAAGTGATCCTCCTGCCTCAGTATCCTGAGTAGACAGGACTACAAGTGCATGCCGCCATGCCCAGCTAATTTTTTAATTTTTTGTAGAGACAAGGGTCTCGCTATATTGCTCAGGCTGGTCTTGAACTCCTGGGCTCAAGTGATCCTCCCACCTCAGCCTCCCCAAGTGCTGGGGTTACAGGATTGAGCCACTGTGCTCTGCTGGAATCCATAAAAAAACCTTAATATGTATGCTCATATATGTTATTTCTGAAAAAAATGTATTTTCCTTCACATGAACTACTTTCTCAAACTTTGAATAAGAAATAAAATCAAAAACTGCTCTGGGATAAAAAGCAGTAACAATTGCTCCTAAGATTAGAGAAAGAGGTGAGTACAGAAACAGAGAGGGAAAGAGTAAGTAAATCTCTGAAAATTCTAAAGAAAAAAAAAATCTACATAATATAACAATCATTTTAATATAGGCATAAGAGCATCCTATGAATTGAGGACATCTGCTTGATGCTCTTGCAGAAACAGATCAGTACAAAAGTGAAGGCTTCCTCTTTCCAGCTAAGATAATTCCACATATACACACATAAACACATACATGTTTCCTTATATTTTCTGTTTTATTGCTATAAGGCATTTAATTTAGAATCCCAAATTTGTTAAAATTTATACTTTGACTTTCATTTGTGACAACAAAACCAGAACAATTTCTACTATTAGTTATACTATATAAATTATCAAATTCTAAAGCTTAAAGCTGAAGTTTTCATTGGGATTCAGAAGAAAATTGTTATTTCCTGATAATGTAAACTAAACTATACCTACTGAACTAAGACATTGTAAGGAACTTTAATTTTGCTCCCAGAATAATAGAAGAGCAAAAAGAAGAAAATAAAAGCCACCTAGAATATCACCATTCAGAGATAATCACTGTTAACATTCCAGAGTATATATTCCAGTCCTTTCAATGTGTGGATATACATTAACTTGAAAAATTATAAAAACAGTATTATAACTTCTTTAAAATGCAATTATCTAAATTCTGCCCCATTATTAAATAGTAATGTTATTAAATATTAGATGTTATTTTTAATGGCTATATAATATTCTACCGCGTAATTCTTTATTAATGGAGTTTTATCAACAACAAGTATCTCTGGGACAAATCTTAGTTCAGTATCTGTAGTAATTTCCACAGGATGAATTTCTAGAAGTGAAATTGCTAGGTCAAAGTCCAGGTATATTTTTAAGGCTTTTGATTTATATTGCTAAACTGCCCTCCAATATACAGTATTGATTACTACTTTGCCAGTAAAATTTCTCAATATCTACACCAACAGTGGATATTATTTTTTAACATTTTTGTCAGATTAGTAAAAAACTAATTTTAAAGTTGCATTATCTTGACACACTAATGAGGCTGAACTTTTTTCATTAATAGTCACATGTAGTTCTCTGTGAAATGCCTCCTTTGCCCATTTTTAAAAAATAAAACGTTAGCTGAGTGCAGTGGTGTGCACCTATTATCTCAGCTACGTGGGAGGCTGAGGTGGGAGAATCACTTGAGCCCAGAAGTTTGAGTCCAGTCTGGGCAACATAGTGAGAACCCATCCCTAAAAATTAAAAAGAAATAAATAAAATGTTAGTCCAAAATTCCCTCTCTTGAATATAGATCATAGGCTCTTTCATATGACATGGATTTTTGATCACATACCTCATCGTGCTCCTGATCTAGTCTAAACTATTCACCCTACAAGTGGGACTGAGGTGTGAAAGGGTAAAATGACTTATCAAAGTAAAAAATGGAACAAAAACATTTCTCCTGCTATACTGTGCCTACTAGCTGTTATTGTCTTGCTAGTCTATGCATAACAGCTATATAGAAATTTTATGTAAACCACTTTTTAAAAATAATAGTATAGAAAGACCATTTTGGAACTTTTAGAGTTATTACACAAACCCATTATCAAATGGAATCACACATAATATGAAATGCCAGTAAGAAAACAGAATAGTAAAGAAAAACACTTTAAGATGAATAGAAGAAAATGGGAGACATTAACTAGCAAAGTATTTCTAATAACTTAAAATTAACATAAAAGCCAAGAAACATAAGAGTGTCTGTAAAGAAGGTAGCTCAGATAGGCCCTGGAGTTAGACCCCTGCCTCGGAAGGGAGCCTGGGAAGGCAAGAAAGATGTCGATGGGGGTGGGGTGGGGGATGGGGGGGTCAGCCCTGCATGGGACGTTGGGAGTCTGAATTGGGTGAAGAAAGATTTCCTTGTGAATGCGAGACAGCTTGATGTGAGATGTCAATGCCCAAGTGGGCTGAGAAAGTGGATACATAAGGTAAAGGAGTGGCACTAGTCCAGAGAGGGTGTCAGGACCCAAGCAAGAGGACATTTACTTGATGGAGAAGAGAGAGCCTGGTGGCAACAGGCAATTCATTATATACATACATGGGGACTGATGAAATAAGTAAATTTATCAAGGATGTGCTGGGTGAAAGTGAATTGACACTGTAGTGAAGGGAATTATAAAAACAGAATGAACCTTGGTATTTGGAGATACTGGTGTGAACTTCTGGCTTTCAATATAAAGATACAGAAATACAGATGTTAATGTGTGTGTACGTATGTGTATATGTTCATATACTTCCCTATCTGTGTCCACTGAGAGGGCCTGGGAACACTGAAACCCCAATAACAATAGACACACTTAGCATCCAGATCTTAATGTCTACACACCATCCTCTCTCAGAATGGACCTGGACTCCTTGAAGAACTGGCTGATTCCAGGGCTGAGGCAGGGAAGTACAGGATAGGTTTTGAATATCTTGTGCCAGAAAGTAAGAAAGGACTTATAGATTTGGCCACTTTCTGGGACAATTTGAGAATCAAAATAAATAATGATAGTAATGGATCATACTGTGAATAAAATAGGGTTCCATTAACCCATGCTGACATAAAAGAATAAAAAAACTGAATGTTTGATAAGGAAAAGGACATTCACATTGACTCAAAGTATCTCCCTATAAAATATAGCTTAATTATTAAGGGCAAAGAGTAATTTACAGTACAAAATTCTGGCAAACATCACCTTACTCAAGTGATTACAGTTAACCCCACCAGAAATAAGGAAAATCAAAATCGTGTGCTCCTCACAGAATACAATAAGACACAGCATCACTTCTATGATAGTTGTGCCAAAGATATAGAACCTGAATCTAATCATGAAGAAATACTACACAACTCCAAATTGAGGCAAACTCTACGAAATAACTGGCCTATAATCTGCAAGTGTCCAAGTCATTAAAATCAAGGAGAGACTAAGGAACTATTTCCAATTTAAAAAGACCAATGAGATATAACAAGTAGCTTCAAGATGAGATTCTAGACTGAATCCTTTTGCTATAAAGGACATTACTGGAACAACTGGCAAAACTAAAATGTAACCTGCAGTGTAGATGGTAGCAATCTATCAGTGTTAACTACCTGACTTTCATGGTTGTATTGTGGTTTTGTAGGAGAATGTCTTGGGAGTAATGGGGCATCATACTGGCAACTTATTATTAAACAGTTTTGAACTAAAAAAAAATAAAAAGAAAAAAGGAAAAATGTGTAGAAGGAGTTTAAGTTGTGTATAACTAATATGCACTGTAGTTCACTATACAGTAGTCCGCCCTTATCCAAGGCATCACTTTCTAATGTTTCAGTTACCTGCAGTCCAAAAATATTAAATCTATGCTGTATACATTACCTGCCTGTTACTATATAGGAAAAAACATAGCATACATAGGGTTCAGTACTAGCTGAGGTTTTAGGCATCTGCTGGGGGTGTCTTGGAACGTATCACCCTTGGATAAGGGGGGACTACTGTATAATCATTATATAATTAGCATCATGTAGTAGTAGTAGTAATCATAAGATGAGAAAAATGCTACAAAATATGCTGATTCTTCAACAATTCTATGCTTGTTTCTGATTTATAATTTTCATGTTTATATGTTAAAGAATAGAAAAACTACATTCTGTACTGCAATGTTAAGAGCAAAGAGAATCATACTACAGTAGAACAATTTACAAATCTGCATAAAGACTCAAGAGCTGATATTAGATAATCCTTTATCCTATTAGACAGCTCCCTTGTTCCTTTTTTTAAATATGGCATATGGGTTAAGTCTGTAGGCTGTAGTATCAATATTCCTATGCTATTTTAAATTCTATCATTCAAGTGATTCAGCTGATAAAATATTTCCTTTTCCTACATCTCTATCAAAAACAAGAAAGAAGGAAACCAACTCACTTCAAAGAAAATACTGCTGGTAAATGAATCTACAAAAATGGGAGGGGGTGAATCAATTTCTGGTGACTAACTTTGGAAATCTCTAGATTCTAAGAGGTGAATTTGACTGATCTTCTAGTTAGTTGGTTATAGAACTATAAATGTTGCAAACTGATACCTTTTAAGTATGTACTCAAGTTTCAAAGCAAATTTCTAAAAATGGATAACACTACCACATACAACATACAGCATTCCTAAACATTTCCAATACAAATCATTTATTTTATGAAACTTATTTGGAAAACATCTGACTGCCTATTTTGTATCCAATACCATGTTAAGAATAAGAGACACAGTCCCTGCCCTTAAAATTAGAGTAGTAATAAAGACAAAAAAAGTGAAAATGATAATTATTCACTGATATATATAATAATAAAGACAGACACAGACACTATGGGACCATAAGGAGCATAATGGAGTTGGTCATCTCTCCACAGCACCCATATTCTCCTTAGAGAGCCTGATCTGCCCTGCCAACAGTGAAGGGCAATCTTATATATCCATGACTTTGACATACCTGCCTCAGGTGAACCAGAAGCGATACCTGACCAAGTTAAGCCAAATCAAACTACCTCTTCAGGAAATTTATAAAAAGAAAAATAAATCAGTCAAACAGGGGTGGGTACCACAGATTTAAAATCATATTTAGGACTGGTGGACACTTTCTGTCACGTTCATACTCATAAGGAATTAATGAAGGCCTGAATCGAGAAGGCAGAGAAAAATAGAGATGAGAAACCATGCAGTCAAGAGGATGAAAATTAAGTTTCTGTGATGACCAACTATGCTTTCTGTGATTGGGTCCACCAGAGTCTCCAGTATCCTTAATATAAGCCCCCTTACCCACTTTTCACTTGAATTTACCTGATCGAATTTCTGTTCCCTAAGGACCTAGCCAACCCTAGAGAGGGCCTGGAAAGGCTACTGAAGGAGGTAATGCCTGAGCTGAGTCTTCTCAAAGTAAGAGGCATCAGCCAGTCAGGGATATTTCAGAAAAATGAGACAGCATGTTAAGGCACAATAAAGCAGAGAACAATGAGGAATTTCTAAGACCTTCTGATGGTTGAAGCATACGTAAGGTTAAGAGAAGAGAGGTAAGGCCAGAGAGGTAAGTGAATCTTGAAAGGCCTTTAATACCACGGTTAAGGAATTGGATTCCATCCTCACCCCCCTCCACTCTCTCCCCTCCCCTCCCCTCCTGAGGTTATAAAACTATGGCCCTGGGCCAAATTGTTGCGCTAAATAAGTTTTATACATTTTTAATGGTTGGGGGTTGTACAAAGAAGAATATGCAACAGAGACCCTATATGATCCCCGTAAGGCCTAAAATATTTACTATCAAACTTCCTTTAAAGAAAAAGGTTGCCTAACCCTACTCTAAGAAATTGGAAGATTTTAAGTAGGTGAACTAGATAAGACAGAGGAGCATTTTTGCAAGACCACTAATAGAAGTGTGGAGGAATAAACTTAGAGAAGGCAATACAATGCATAAGAAAACCAACATATGCTACTGCTAAGTTCAAGATAAGGAATGATGATCTAAACTCAAGCAGTGCTAGTCAAAACAAGAGGAATGGACCAGTTATAAAGAAAAACGTTCTTAGGATAAAACCTCAAATCCTTAACATTGTTTCCAGACTCCTGCATGGACTGATCACTACCTCCCACCTCAGTCTTATACTACCCCTTAATGTCTGGATCTAGTTATGCAGGCTTTTAATCAGCTTCCTCCCTCATGTCATCCATTTCCCACTCATCCATCCCCTTCTTAGTTAATACGGCTCACTTCTGAT
This sequence comes from Indri indri, assembly GCA_004363605.1. Taxonomy (NCBI): domain Eukaryota; kingdom Metazoa; phylum Chordata; class Mammalia; order Primates; family Indriidae; genus Indri; species Indri indri. Next base: position 25,530 of record RJWJ010008549.1, read on the forward strand.
AGCCTTCCATCCACTGCTCCCCTAATCTGAAATTCAGATCTCTCATTTAGTCATTCAGTCGATAAATATTATTGAGCACATGCGATAGGTAAAGAATTATGCTACATTCCAGGGTACAATGACACACAATGTCTGCCCTCATGTGGCTTCTATTTATGGAGAATACATCTAATCAAAACAGTAAACTTGATCATTTAAGCTAGTCAAGTAGCTCAAAATTATCCAATGCACGTATCAATGTGCAAGAAGAAATTATCAAATGTTATCACACTTTCCTCTTGATACTTGCTTTAAAATTTTTTACTTTTCAAATAGGTATTATGTACATTTAAATTATTTTCCAAATTTTTGTCAAATTGTGCATTTATGCATAGTTTCTCTTTTGATCTGAACCTCCACATCCACGTATAACAGAACGAGCCAATTTGCTTATGCATCTTGATATTATCTGACAAAGTCTATTACTAGATCACCATGATTTGCAAGATTTTGTATGCTAGACTACATTTATTAAACTGATATTGTCCTTCCATGTTTAGAAGTCACATCCCCAAACTGTAAGCAGCTTGAGATGAAAAACTATTCTACTTTGTATCTGCAGTATGATCATACTGTGGCTGGCACATAGCAGATGTTCAATTAAGCCATGTTTGAGGGACTGTACCACTTCCAATCAATGTTTCTGATCAGCATGAGACAATCACAGTAACAAATTTAGTTCACATAATTCAATCCAAAAGCAAATAAATTTGACATTTTAGTTAGCATGTACAGCCATAGAATGGGTAAACTTTTTGCTCAAAATATTTTTGAAATGTAGAAAATACCTCACAGATTAACTCCTTCCATTACTATCCTTATAAAATCCTAGGAGAATTGGGACCTTTAAATTGGGACCCTTTGCTAAAGAGGTGCCCCTACTCAGATAAGTTTAGGAACCTCTGAGTTAAAATTAAACACTTTAACATAAGTCCTCAGTGTGCTTTTATATGCTGATATGCATTCTATTTACACAAGGACATTCCGAATTTGCTGAACCTTGGAATCTTTTTTTTACTAAACGTTAGTATTTTTTACTAGGACATTAGTATTCTAAGGCCTACTATCTTTAAATGTTTGCTGACTTCAGTAATATTTGAGAGATAATCATGAAATCATAATATTTGAGAGATATCTTGTATCTTATAAGATAAATTCTTATAAAAAGAATGCTTTTATGTTAAGCTTAAAATCTCTTACCTTTCTAGCAGGTGGGCCATGAGCTTTAATCACTCTGCTGCCAGGAATGCCTCACCTCTTACCAAGTGAGCAGTGCTTCTCAAGTTTCCATCTAGTATTTCTAGGGAAAAGGAGAGGTAGAAAAGAGTAAACTCATTACCCTTCTGGATCTAAAGAAATGGCCTCATGCAGTTCAACTCCATAATAAACATTTTAAAAGGTTTCCTTTATTTTGTATTTTAAAAATGCCATGTAAATTTTGCCCTCCCTTCCATATTTTTTAGTATAAAAATTAAGGTTCCCCCTAAAATCTTTGATGCTCCAGAAAGATGCTTATCCTGTAGCCTCCCATAACTCCTGGCACATTACCACCTATCAGAAGTATGACAGTTTCAAGGATAGAAGACGGGCAGTGGAAACCTGGTGAAAGCAGAAAAATGAACGTTTTTACCATAATAGATCCTGGGGCAGGAGGGCAGTGAGGAGAGAGGGGGGAATCATAGACAAGAGATGAAATGGCAATGGTGAATCTGAGCATTAAAATTTTTAGAGTGGAGATTAAGTTTTTCTTCTGTCATTGCTGTACCATAAAATCCATGAGACATGGTTTATGTGCTTCTTATTTGGAAAAAGTTTAACTTTTTTCTATCTATATCAGTTAGGATTAGGCTCAGCTGTTAATGACAGAAAATTCAAAATTTAACAATGGCTTAAATGATTCAGAAGTTTATTTCTCTCACACAAACATAGGCAGTCTAGAAGCATGACCATTAGGTATCCACGGTTCTATGTTTTTGCTCTGCCATCCTCAATATGTGCCTTCCCCTTTGCGGTTTTAAAGTTACTACTCAAGTTCTAGCCACTACATCTGCAGATCGGACAGCAAGATGAGAAAGGAAAGATGAGCAATAGCACCCTGCCGCCCCCCGGCCTTTGAGGAAACTTTTCAGAAATTGCACAGAAAACTTTATTTAATACTAGTGAATAATTAGTTGCTTCTGTCATATTCATTTCATTCTAAAATGTAGAATAGCTGGATACCTCATAGAGATGCCTTGGCCGTCTACTGAAGGGAGTTTTCAAAAGCAGAAGCTGCCAGTGGCCAAGAAGCAAGACTAACATTCACAAGGACTTCTCTAAATAGGCAAGGCCAATCTGCAGGTAAAAGAGGAAGAAGGGAAAAATCTGAAGACCAGAAAGACAATGTAAGAACAAAGAAACAACCTAAATTGTAGTTTGGGAGGGTAAACTCACATAAGCAGTTTACAAAACTCAGAAATGACTGAGCAGAATCATTATGTAAGTAATGGAGTGGCCAAGGTGAGACTGGGTAAGTACTCAGCCGAAAGCTCAGTTACCAAATCCATCAGGAAAAGGCAGTGATCCCAGGAGCACGATGTTCAAAGGGAAAGTAGACTTTCCTTTACCATTATCTCAGGGCTGAGTTCCCACTATCAGGACATAAGTGAACTTGGGAGATTTCCCAATTGTGCACTGTTGAAAAGGTTGTACTTTGCCTTGAATAAGATTGGCTGAAACATCCTTAGGATGTTTAAAACTTTGACGTGAATACCATAAACTACAAAGACCCTCATTCCAAAGGAGGCAACAAAATTCTGTTTTATATACAGGCTGTTCCTTAAGGGGAAAAGGACCCAAATAGGATATTTAGCTATACAAATGTAAAACGGGGACTATAAATGAAACAGCAATTCAGAGGACAAATGATTCTGTGGGATAAGTTAAGGTTCACATCTTCTAGGTAGAAATAAATTTCTGTGAATTATTTCTTTCAGAGAAATATTTATTATGTATAGCTGTAGGTTTTACTATTTACACAGAGATTTTCGTGTTCATATTTCAGCGGTTGCTCACAAAAGATCAAGAAATATTAATGACATCCTAAAAAATTCCAACACAGACTTCTAGTATTACTGCCATTTCAATCGAAAGTCAGTAAGATTAAGCTAGCCAGTTGCACCTGCCCTGTACAGCTATGTGTTACATATGCAATGCTACCATAATCATCCAGACTTTGAACATTAAAAGTGATATTTTTGTAACTTGGAAGGCACAGATAAAAGAAACTTCTCCTTTACCACCACTACCCTACCTATTGTACACTTCTTATACAATCATACATTATTTAACGGCAGGAATAAATTCTGAGAAATGTGTCACTAGGTGATTTCATCACTGTGTGAACATCACAGAGTGCACTTAGACAAACTTACATGGTATAGCCTATTGCTCCTATGCTACAAACATGTATAGCATGTTACTGTACTGAATACTGTAGGCAACGGTCACAACATGGTATTTGAGTCTCTAAACATAGAAAAGGTATAGTGAAAATACAGAATAAGCTTGCAGGCCTGGGAGTTGCTCTGGGGTGAGTCAGTGAGTGAGTGGGGAATGAATGTGAAGGCCTAGGACACATTGGTACACCACTGTAGACTTATAATACTGTACACTTAGGCTACACTAAATTTATTTTTAAAAATTTTCTTTCTCCAATAATAAATGAAACTTAGCTTATTGTAACTTTTTTACTTTATAAGCTTTTTAATTTTTAAAAACTTTTTGACTCTTTTGTCCTAACGCTTAGGTTAAAACATTGTACAAATGCACAAAAATATTTTCTTTCTTCATATCCTTATTCTATAAGCTTTTTTCCATTTTTTTTAAATTTTTACTTTTTGAACCTCTTTTGTTAGAAACTAAGACACAAACACCACATTAGCCTAGGCCCACACATGGTGAGGATCATCAGTATCACTGTATTCCACCTCCACATCTTGTCCTACTGGAAGGTCTTCAGGGGCAATAATACACATGGAGCTGTCATCTCCTGTGACAATAATGCCTTCTTCTGTAATACCTCATGAAGGACCTGCTGGAGGCTGCTTTGCTTTTTCAGTAAGTAAACTACACTCCAAAACAATGATAAAAAGTAAATTCATAAACCAGTAGCATAGTCATTTATTATCAAGTATTATGTACTATACATAATTATATGTGCTATACTTTTATACAACTGGCAGTGCAGGGTTGTTTACATCAGCATCACCACAAACACGTGAGTCATGCATTGCACTATGACATCATGATGTCCTATATGTGGTTTCTTGTTGACCCCAAATGTTATGTGACATATAGCTGTATTTGGATATAACTAACCTGTGGGTAGGGTTTCCACTGAAAGGTACAAACACTGCTGATGGCAAGTATCCTGGTAAGAGCCAAATACTGTATGCACCAGGAAACAGGGCCCGAAAGGTAGGCAATAGAGGGAGAAAGGAATTAATCTTCTCGTGGGTTTGGACTCAGAACAGTGCAACAGACCCAAGGGCAATCTTGGGTGGCAGAAAGAAGCTGGCTTCTGTCCTTGTGGGAGGACAGGAGCTAGGCAGGAGAGAGGGACAGTCATTTCAAGTAGGCAGTATTCAAACTGGGGTATGTATTACTAAAGGTACACTAAGGCTTTCCAGGGGATACTTGAGCAAGACGAGTTTTAAGAAATCAAATTCTATATCTTCAACTTCCCTTTGTGTGCTTTCTTAAAAATCTGCCTGCTTTCTCTGAGTCCCCACTGTCCCACTTTTCAAAAGAAACCCATACCTTTCACCCATCCCAAATCTTATTAGAGTGCATTGCCCCAGGTTGGAAAAACTTCCATGGAACAAAATAAACGGATAATTTAAAATAAGAGTGTCTCCAAGCCTCCACTAATCAAGGCACCATTAACCCCCAGGCTTGTGTCTTTCCCTGTCTTATAAATATTTCTGTTAAAGGCAAAGCATGCCTTTAAGAATGGTGTTCTGCCTTGTGTTTAGGAATGTTCTGAATTCAGATATACTGTGTATACCGTAACAGCACAAACAGTAATAATTTTCATTTAATGACTGCCTCTTTCATTCTTGAAATGTTGTCCAAAAATGCACTATCCGAAGAAGTTCCACAAGAATGAAGAGGAAAACAGTAATAAATTTCAAAAAGCTGGTTCATGCCTGTAATCCTAGCACTCTAGGAGGCCAAGGTGGGTGGATCACTTGAGCTCGGGTGTTCGAGACCAGCCTGAGCAAGAATGAGACCCTGTCTCTACCAAAAAGCAATAGAAAGAAATTAGCCAGACAATCAAAAATATACAGAAAAAATTAGCCAGCCGGGCATGGTGGCATATACCTGTAGTCCCAGCTACTCAGGAGGCTGAGGCAGTGGGATTGCTTGAGCCCAGGAGTTTGAGGTTGCTGTGAGCTAGGCTGACACCACAGCACTCCAGCTCTGGCAACAGAGTGAGACTCTGTCTCAAAAAAAAAAAAAAAAAAATTTCAAAAAGCTAAATTTCTATTTGTTAACAAAGTATGAGAGCAGATCAATAAAATATTTTAAAATATTAAAATATACTGGATTCAAATAAAATTATGTTGGAGAAATGGAAAGAATATAAAAATTTAATAAGAAAAAGGAATAGCTAAAATTTCCAACTGTTAAAGAGGGGTTAACTCAAGTTTGTTCTTTAAAACCAATGACAGTATCAAATCACTATGGTATTTAGACACTTATAAAAGAGTGGTGTCACTATCTAGAAAAACCAGAAATTATACTTTTTTCAACTATTTAAACTTATTAAAAATTTTAGGAATCAACTTAGAAATGTGCAACGGTACACACTTTCTCAAATTTCTTTTGAAGAGTGTACATGAGTATAACAGGCAGAACAGCCCCTCAAAGATGTTCATACCCTAAATCCCAGGAGCCTCTGAATAGGTTACATTACATGGCCAAAGGAACTTTGCAGACGTAAGAGGATTACAGATCCTAAAACAGAGAGAATCCTGGGTTAACAAGGTGGGCCCAATCTAATCAAATAAGTCTTTAAGAGCAGAGAACTTTCTTCATCTGGAGTCAGAGGTTAAGCTAGGAAAAAAAAAAAAAATACAGGGGATTTAACCTGCCATTACTGGAGGTGGGGCGGGGGGGCACACAAATAGCATTTCAGCTTCTGAGAGCAAGGACCAGCCCTTGGCTGATAGCCAGTAAGGAAAGAGGGATGACAGCCCTACGAGTGCAAGGAAATGAATTCAGCCAACAACCTGAATTAACTTGGAAGTGGATTCTTCCCCAAAGACTCCAAAAAGGAACACAGCTCTGCCAACGCATTGATTTTGACTTTGTAGGACCCTACGCAAGTAACCCAGCTGAGCCCACCTGGACTTCCGACCTACAAAAACTGTGAGATAATAAATTTGTGTTAATTTAAGATGCTAAGTATGTGGTAATGTGTGAGGCAGAAATAGAAATTTAATACAGTGAGCAAAAGTTTTAAGGTACCAGAAAGATGGACTTGTGCCCCAGGACTTCAAGAGCAGTAGAACCTTATAGACACAGAGGGGTGAGTGTGTGTTTATGTATTATAATTTCTTTTTTATCTTGCTCAAGCACCACGAAATGCAAGAAAGGATCCTAGAGCTCACCTTTGGAATAGCAATATGACCATAATAACAAATCTAAGTCCAGGAGTTTGAAAACCTGCAGCCATGAGCAAGTAGGACCTCATTCCCCTTTCAAGGTTAAAGTATCTTTGACTTCCACATTAGGAAAATTTTAAATGTTGTGATTTCACTATGATCCTCTCCAGTAAAAAACAATACACATTTCAGGGTTATCAAAAGGAATAAATGAAAATAATAAGTAAAATATATAGTGTAGTACATGACAAGTATTAAGTCTATAAATTTCACATTTTCCTTTGATTTTAAATGTACATCTTCCTAATGCTTCATAAATACCTAATCTTATTATCTGCTTTACTTTTAAGGCCAGAAACTGAGAAGTATGGAAGTGTAACTTTCAGACAGAATACTTTTACATTAATCTTTAACCCATGGATTTGATGTTATCCATAAATATATTTGATACGTAACATTCATCAATGTAGGGAAATCAAACTCTTTAGAAATGAGAAAAATATAAGCCCAACTTTAATAAGGAAAGCAGCAGTTTTTATTTTTTCCTCACAGCAGACATGACAGATGTCTTTCATGCATTTCACTATTCCCAAGAGTATACCAAAGTTTTGATGAAATTTTTCAAGGTTGATGGGACACATAAAGAGCATCACGGACTTCTCAAGCCTATACTATGAGTATGTGAATAGCTGTATCAGCCCTAAACTTCAAAAATACTCTAGTAGTCCAATTCTTAAGTAAAATTTCACTTATAAAGTGAGTCTTGATTATTCCTAGACCTCTAACCCCTAGGTAATACAAGGTAAACAAGTTTTTTGGTGTTTTTTGTTTTTTTTTTTGAGACAAGGTCTCTCTCTGTTGCTTGGGCTAGAGTGCAGTGGCATCATCATAGCTCACTGCAATTTCCAACTCCTGGGCTTCAGCAATCAGCTATCCTCCTGCCTCAGCCTCCTGAGTAGTAGGACTACAGGCACATCCCACTACGCCTGGCTATCTTTTGTATTTTTTTGTAGAGACTGGGTCTCACTCTTGCTCAGGTTGGTCTTGAACTCCTGGTCTCAAGCAATTCTCCTGCCTCCCAAAGTGCCAGGCTTACAGGCATGAGCCACCATACCAGGCCAGGTTCTTATTGCATAGTTTAAAAATTATAAAAGAATAACACTAGAAATACATAAATACAAAGAACTTACAGATTAACAGTTATGAATATGAACGGTGCTAGTGCAAGTTTTACTAATATCATCACTTTACATGTGGTAATGAAATCTACTATGTGATATAAGGTTCATAGCATTTTTGCCCAAGGTAGATGTTTAAAATATACTTATCTATCATTGCTTTTTCTCTCAATAAAATTGACTTTTTGTAAAAGTAAAAAGACACTAGTAACAGAAATCCACAGCTTACCAAGAATTACAATAATTCATAGTCATTACCACTATTAAGAGTGTATTGGCCGGGCACAGCGGCTCACACCTATAATCCTAGCACTCTGGGAGGCCAAGGCCAGAGGATGTTTGAGCTCAGGAGTTTGAGACCAGCCTAACTAAGAGTGAGACCCAGTCTCTACTAAAAATAGAAAGAAATTAACAACTAAAAAGATATAGAAAAAATTAGCCAGGCATGGTGGCGCATGCCTGTAGTCCCAGCTACTCAGGAGGGTGAGGCAGAAGGATTGTTTGAGCCCAGGAGTTTGAGGTTGCTGTGAGCTAGGCTGACTCCATGGCACTCTAGCCCAGGCAATAGTGTGAGACTCTGTCTCAAAAAAAAAAAAAAAAAAAAAAAAGTATATCAATAAAAATGGCTCATTACAAAGAGAACACAAATAAGATAGACTATTGATTCTGTACAATACCCATTACAACACAGGTAAGCTCACTTCTTTCTCCTCTTTTCAAAGTATATCAAAATTCAAGTAAGTGAAAGTGATATACCTTCAATCCAACATCCACATTTCAATAATCATTAAAACCTACCTTACAAACAACAAAAGAATTCAGCGACTCTCAACATCATGGTTGAGAATTGACAGTGTAGTTACGAGCTGGATTTCAAAAGAACGCTAGAACTGTGGTATTTTAATTTAATCATACTCTATTTCACAATGGCAAGGAGAAATGAAAGAGTTTACTAGAATGTTTACAGTGTGATTGGTGGAGTAAAAGATCATTGGAGTTTATGGAAATCATAGTATCATAATTTTATCATATCAAAATAAGGATATGCTATACTGCATGAATTTGATATAGAAAAAGTCTGGGGGAGAAAGGGCACATATGGAATGAAAAATATGAAATCGTCTTTCAAATAGATTTATGAGAATTCTAAGGTGGTAAGTTCCACCACAAATTATAAATTCCTAGGGAAAACCCAACTTTGTTGTCAAAGACACCAAACAGATGGTTGCTGTACTGTCCTCCGGCCAGGAGGGCTGTGCTAGATTATTATTATTGCTTCCGAATGAATTTCAACAATAATAATTACAGCACTATATACTGAGTGCATTAAGTTTTTGACATTGTTTTAAGCATTGTATATATATATTAATGCTTGCAGCAAGGCTATGTAAATATTCTTCTTCTTCAAAAAAAAGGAACTGAGCCACAGAGAAGTTATATAATTTGCCCAAGGTAACAGTTAATAAGCGATAGACCCATGACAATCTGGCTCCTCATAACTATCTTAAAATACTGATTACATACTATGTGCCAGAAGATATTGAGGAAACAAAAACGAAGTCAATTTGGTCATAACACACTTTTTATTTGAAGGATTACCTATATGGAAAGGAATCTGTTGTCATAAATCTTAACCCATAATGGCAAATTCATAAGACAGTAATCCTATGAAATCTATAGTTCAGACAGTACCTCTTAAAACAAACTAGCATAGGATACTCAATGTGCATGCCATATAAAAGTGCATAAAATTTAAGGATTATTGTTCTAGGCTGTCAAAAGTTTCAGTAAAGTTTAAGAGAAATAGTGAAATGACAGAAAATACGAAATATACAATATTTGCCCCAGCACATAGATCACTTGTAGATAAATAACTACAGTATGATATGGCTAACTAAATAATTATAATACAACTTATTTCCAGTAATAATTCCCAATTAAGTAATCACATTTTATTAATAACCATAACTCTAAAGTTGGCAAAATTATGGCAAAGCTATTGCATTCATTCTCTGGCGATAGTGTAAACTTGTTCAAGTCTTTGGGGAGGCAAAAATCTGGCAACTGTTGAAACATCTGTATCTTTTGACCACTAATCACATTTGAGATTAGTATCCTACAGAAACAATTCGAAAGAAGAAAACAATACATGCAGAGAGATGTTCAATGTTAAAATAGGCAAAAACAGAAAACAATTATTTTCCTCTTGGGTATTTAAATTTGAGCAAATTTAACAGTTACCTGGTTAACTATCAGGTAACCACCAAATATTACAAAGCTTACATAACATGGAAAAACACAATGCTATAAAACTAAAATAAATAAAACTTATTCATAATTCCATAAAAACTATAATGTATATGCACAAACTAGAAGGAACAAAAATAATTAAACAAATCTTTGTTAGTATGGCAAAACTGAAGTTGATTTCTAATTAATACTATTCTAACAAATGTTCTATTCTATTTGTTAATAAAAGAAAACATGCTAGCCCAAACAGTAAAATTAGAAAAACAAAGCTATAAAATTGGAATGACAAAGGTTTAGGTTCTGTTAGGCAAACTAAAGAACATTTAGGGGAGATATTTATAAATTTATAGTCTATGCTATACAGCTACCATATACTACAAAAATAACCAAAGTCTGTATGGTATTTTGCCAATTACAATTATTCCCACCCCATCTTTCCCTGTCAATTTTGTTGAGAATCTCTGTGGTAATAAGCCACTACTACTGTTGGAAGCATCTTCTTATTCTTTGGGTATTAAGACAAAAAAATAGTTGAGAACCACTATCTTTGTTAAGATATAGAAAGCAGACATGAGTGAATAGGCCTAGCTCCCAAAACACTATATTTCTATCTCTTCTTGTTGAAAAAGGGTTTTAATCACTTTACTACCATTGCCAAAATGCCAAGAAAGAAAACTAAGCATCACTAAACATACTTTAAAGTGAAAATCAATATACCAGTTTCAAGACTGTCAACAAGAATGAAAAGACACATATAATAAATATATATTTATTTATGATTATATATTTATCATCTGAAATAACATGTGTAAAATAATTACAATTATTCATGGCATTAAAGATTGACAACTTTCCTCAATTTTCTTTTTTTTTTTCCTTTGAGACAGGGTCTCACTCTATTGCTTGGGGTAGAGTGCAGTGGCATGATTATAGCTCACTGCAACCTCAAACGCCTGGGGCTCAAGTGATCCTCCTGCCTCAACCTCAAGCAGCTGGGACTACAGGCACGTGCTACCATGCCCAGCTAATTTTTCTATTTTTTGTAGAGATAGGGTCTCACTATGTTGCTCAGGCTGGTCTCTGATTCCCAGCCTCAAGTGATCCTCCCACCTTGGCCTCCCAGGGTGCTAGGACTTCTGGCATGAGCCAACGTGCCTGGCCCAAATTTCCTCAATTTTCTATGAAACTATGCCATACTGTAACTTTTTGACCTTGAGAAACATAACGAAGGAAATAAATGTTTTGTGGGGTTTTCCCTTAGATATAAATAGGTGACTGCTATCCTGCTACCTAAATATTAAAAATTACATAAAAAGAACATACAGCATTTCGGACAAGTTTTTAGCCTGGAGGAATAGGTGTGAATATAAGATAACCACAAATACTAAATTAAACTACTGACTATAACAATACAAAGTAGGTTGTTCTTAGGATAAATTTTAATTATATCAAACACTATATGTATTTGTTTTTATAAGGATCAGTTGAATATCAATTATTGTTATTCACTGGGTTTTAAACAAGGGAGATCCTGGTGAAAATTTGGTTTTAAATAAGGCCAACTTCAACTACTTTGTCTTCTCTAATGACATTTCAATAGTAACAAAGAGAAAGAAATGCCAGCTTATAGACATATTTCATACTGGAAGGAAGACCCTGAAGACAAAATGAGTGGAAATAACACATGGTGAGACTGTTCACCTGATAAAACAATTCACCAGCATAGAACATATATATCGTTAAAACCCAAGTTTTCTAAAATATAAAAATTTTGGTAGAAAAAAGTACATGATTTCCTGAAACAGTTAATGCTAGCTATAGGTAGCAAACGTTTGATGTACAGCGTATCATTTTTAAATGATACTCACATAGCTTCCAAATCCTGAATACCAACAAAAAGAACCCCTCACTTATTTGTTAAAAAGCTGACACAACCATTTACACTATTAGTTTAAAAATAAGAAACAAATACTTCAAATAAAAAAGCAAATACAGGAATTTCTGGATTATGTATTTAATAGATAATAATACAGTGCCCTAAATATGAAATAAACATTCTAATAAGGGATTTCCAAGAAATGCAATCAGATCTCCAAATTATGTACCTTACATACACGCAAAAATGTCCCTGAAAGCTCCATCCTTATTGACCATCATAATACAAAACACCTAAGTTATAGATTACCACAATATTATATTTTAAATTTTTAAAACTTAATGGCAATAACACCCTCTCAAAGCAAGATTAAATACGTTTTAGGAAGGCAGTATACACATCACTGCAAATTTGGAAGATTCAAATTACATTACAAAGACTACGACTCTTAACTGTTACTCAATTATTGATGACCTTAAAGATCTTAAGATTAAGAATCTTAAGATTCTTAATCCCTGACCTGCAGAAGAGTATACTTTACAAGGATGTTCCTACAGTTTTGAAAAAAGTGTTTACAGTGAATTTCTCAAGTGAGTGAAACAAATTTAAATTCAAGATAAAATTGCTACTGTGTTTGCATTTTAAGGCACTTAATCTTGTAGGGTTGACTTTTTAACAAACTTTTATAAATAAAGTCTTACCTTCATAATTTTGGTACAATATACCAAGGCTATATGGCTATTTAAAGATTACGCCTAGAAAGGCTATTACTGACAATGGCAATGTCAGTGGTTATCATATATTTCTTCAAATAGGACTAAAAGTACGCTCAGAGGAAGTCAGTTTTTGTTCTGATTTCAAATATATACATTAAATGTATGCACTGTTACCAGATTCATAATTTAAAACCCCTAAGAAATTGTAACTTTCATATTATAATTTAGGGATTAGTCAACAGGCCTAAAGTCCATCAAGAGTAAGCTCTTCTACTCCATTATATTCACAATTTTGCTCTTGCTTCACCAGTTTTAAGACTCCCCATTAAAGAAAGACAATTTTATACTAACCAGGGGCATAAAAATAGTCCCCAGCTCCTCCTCTCTCTCCCTCGCCCTATCTTCGGTTCAACGAACGAGCATAGAAAACACACATATACAAACACTCTCTCTCTTCCCCCGCCCATATCGGCTCTAGTCCCTAGGGCATTGATAAAAAGCAAATTATTTCGCTACAGAAGGTCTGCTGTCCTCCCAGGGAGGTAAAAAATAGGGGAAAATACCGGAATCAATCTGCACGCACACCTCAGCCCCGCACCACGGGGAAAAAGTGGGGGGTGGCGGGAGTATGAGGGTGGCAGAAAGGACAGAAAGGGCCGAGACTTCAGCTCCCAGGTTCTCCATACCATTCGTTCCATCAGGTTCCTTCCACGCAAGTCAGGGACACTGACCCTATTTTCAGGCGCGCCTCCCGATTCTCCTCCCCGCCACCATCACAAACACATGGTCCTCAACCGCTTGAGTCCTGGGTGGGGACACCAGAGTGGGCCCTCTCCCTACCCAGTCCAAGGGCTGGGGTAGGGGGGAAGGTCTCCCCGCGCACACTGCGGACTCGATGTGCGCCCCAGGGACCTCTGAACTGACCCGAGAAGGGGAAGATAATTCGGAGGGAGGGGTCTAAGAAAGCCGTTATTCCTTTTTTCCCTCTTCCTTAGGAAAGCGCGCGAGAGGGAGGGGCCGGAACAACGAACGCTAGTTACCTAACGGTCCGGCCCAGCCAGTCAGGCTCCAGAAGCCGAGGTCTGCTGAGGTGGCTGCACAGCCACAGTCGCCCCGAGGGCTAGGGACCGCGGCAGGAGCGCCCGAGGTGATGGGAAGCGGGGGGGTGGGGACTATGGTGACCGACGTCGCCATGTTAGCGCCTTCTTTCTCCGTGTCCCTACAGTCTCCAGTCCTAAGGCCCTCTGCCCATCACTACACTCACCTTTCCAGGTCACTAGTTCATGATCCTTCTGGTTGCCTGGGAGCCCCGAACACAGCCGTGTTTACAAACTACCCCTGGAGAAAAGGGCTGAACCGCACTTTAAAGGCCACGGGCTCCCACAGGCTTCCGTCCTCTCTCGCGAGAGCGGACTGACAACCCTTCTCCCCGCCCCACTCCCGGCATCCCCCCGATTCTTCTCGCGCCCCTCCTCTCTACGCACACGCCCCTTCTTGCCTTCCTTCAGAGGGAGCGCCTCCGGGTCAGGTGATTCCGTCAGGCCTAAGGAAGGAGACGGGTTTTCAAGAGGCGGGGATAGAGAGGGCGGGAACCCAAGGACACTCGGGCGCTGATGATTGGGCAAAGAGCCCGAAGGGCGTGAAGCAGTTCTAGATGGGGCGGGACCAGAAGGCTAAAGGAACGTTGGCCCTGTAACCCGGGAGCTGCAGAAGGCTGTGATTGGCAGCCGGCTGGAGGCCGGCGTAGGTGCTGGGTCGCGGGGGGAGGTGGCGGTGTGAGGGAAGGAAAAGTGAGCTCTGGAAAGGCTGCTAGTGGATGGAGGGAAAGCAGGATGAGTCCTCCAACCCCAGCCTCAGGAGCCCGGCATCTCCGTTGCCGTCACTTCTCCGCCTTGAGTAGGGAGGTGGGTAAAGTGTAGGGTGTCTACCCACACTCCGGCTATCCGGAAGCCTGAGAGGTGAGCTTGGGTTAAGGTGAGGAGAAGAGGAGTTTGCTGGTAATTAACCACCCCCTCTCCCCGCAAAAAACGCTACACGTCTAAAGAGGGAAAGCGAAATAAGTCAGTTTTGAAAAAAGAAAAAAGCCTATTCTCTGAATGGATTTTGTTCTCATTTTACTAAGTTATAACTGGAACTGATTCTTCGGGCTTCTTTAACCCAGCGGCTAGTACTGTGTATGATAGTAGCATATAATCATGTACGAAGAAACTTACCAAAAGGAAATACAGTATCTTCCGCTATATCATCATAATTTAAAACAGCGCAACTTGTTTCTAAGAGAAAATCCCCCATATTATTGTGTATTCCATTTATCAGTTTCCCTTTACTTATTCACAGATAAAAATTATTCATTTATTCATTTAGACAGGGTCTTGCTCTGTGGCTGGTTACAGTGCAGTGGCGTCTTCATAGTTCACTGCAACCTCAAACTCTTAGGCTAAAGCGATCCTCCTGCCTGAGCATCCCGAGTGGCTGGGACTACAGGTGCACTCCACCATGCATGGCTAATTTTTCTGTTTTTTGTTGAGATGGGGTCTCACTCTTGCTCAGGCTGGTCTCAAGCTCCTGGCCTCAAGCAATCCTCCTGCCTCAGCCTCCCAAAGTGCTAGGTGTGAGCCAACACTCCCAGCTAAAAATATATTAATTTTAATAGAGATAATCTCAGCCCTTATAAAACTTCAGCAATCTGGTATTAACATTTTAGAGAGGACCAAAGGACACCAAATTAGAATAAGACATAGAAACAGCATTCTTCCCACAATACTATTCTGCTTAGTAGGTCGTTGCAGTGCCAAAGCAATGTCTGTCAAGTCTGAAAGTAGCTTTTAAAAAAGGGGGGACGAAAAGATCGTTTGGTTAATTTAAAATGACGACAAAGGAGACCATTTTTATAGCACTGCTATTGATACAGGTACACTCTCCAAAACACAGTACAGTGCTGAAAATATTTCATCTTAATGTCGCTTTATGATTCTCTATACAACTTAAAGATTTCCGTGTTAACTGTAGAGATACTGGTTGTTCAATAAGTAGACAGGCCCAAGTTGAAAAGTATGATCAGGGGGACCTCTGTGAAAATTTGAATTAACTATTAAAAAAAAAGAGAGAGAGAGAGAATGACTTATGTTTTTCCATGTACTAAATGCTGATTTCTAGTTTGTTACAAAATTGTGAATCAGTTTACATATTAAAATAAAATGCACTGTATATTACACTCTATGTTGTTGGAAGGTTGTGGGGGATAGTATTTGAGAGTTAATGAAACTGCATGCAGTTCAATAATGATGTCTGGCATAAAGGTGAAATGGTAATGGCATTGGACCTTTTAACAGGTTTCTGGCCTGTATACATGTATGTGAGCCAACTCAACCCTCTTTTAAAAGTAATTTTAATTACTTAAGATACCTGAAAGTAGCCAAATTGTTAACACTGTTTAGTTCTTAAATTAAAATGAAAGTACCGTCCCTTTATAATAACATTGTAGTATTGTTAGTGTAACACTAATTATGTCAGTACAACCTCACATCTCAGATTACTGATGATGGACTAAATGTGTGATTGACAGATCATAATTGTTAGCTCTAGAAAACATTCACAAAAATGATGCTTCTCTTTCCATTCCCCAAAACATCTAATGTGAGAAGAAAAACTATAAATGTTATATAGCATTTTAAAACAAGCTTGGGTCAATGAGAGTAGATTTCTTTAAATAATTATTTTTCCATTCACATACATTAAAAATATGAAATTCTTTTCTCTAATTTTGATTCCTTTTCAATTGCCAATAGCTTTGGTTTTAAATTTCTCCTCATTTTTGCTTCTCCACTCTGTTGTCAAGCAGTTAATTATCTACGTAATACACTAGAGGAACATGTTATTTTAAAGACATTCTTTCAAGAGTTCTTTTAGACAAGAGAAGGATCATTTAGTAATTTGGATAGTACTCTGATATGTTTTGAGAATTCATTTTAGCTAATTTTCTAAACAGAAGGTATACCTAAAGTGAGAAAAAGCCTAAGATTAGGGGAAAAAAACAGGTGGAAACTATGTAGATCTGTTGTATATGTATCTTGGCAATCTGGCAGTTAACAAAGGGCCTCACTTTGCACACTTATAGTTCCACAACAGTTCCTTTATTATAGCTTTCCTGCAAATGGGGAAAACATTCAGCATAGCCAGAATGAATGTAGTTACTATTTTGAATTCTGGTCCCATGAACTGGTAAGTCTCACTATTTATCCATGTCCTCATAAAATGCTGTGCTTTTCAATTTTCTTTCTCACTTCCTCATTCCTCAATATCCCCAAGAGTCCTAAAGTTCTTTTCAGTCTTCTCTACCAATGCAGGAAACTTCTTCTGGACCCCTTCTTTGCTTGTCTTATTGTTCCATAAATGCTTCTACCCAACTTATTTCCAGGCAAATTAGTGAGGGTCTAGTGAATCTCCTTTAAGAACCCAGCATGACTTGTGAATAAAACTAGTGTCCCTTAGATGCAGAAAGAAGCTATTTGAAGAAAACTAATTTCTGTTACAAGTGCCCATTATTACTAAATACCACGAGAATCAGTGGTCACCTTTAAATGCTCTCAAAACCTTCCAAATGCCACAGAATGTGGTATTTCCACCTTGTATAGGGCTATTAATCCATTAATCTGTTACTACTCACAAAAATTCTACTAAAACCCTGCCCAACTATATATAATATATATATTATATATATTTCTCATTTTTGTGTGTGATATGTGTGTATAAAATACTTCCAAACAAGGTAGAAATAACCACATTCTGTGTGTGTGAGAGAGACGGAGGGAGGGAAGGAGAAATAATTATTTTTAAAAACATATTTTCTGTTTGTAGCTAAACAAAACATAGAATACTACAGGGCACCTCTTCTGTCTGCTTTGCACAACTAGTCCTGGACTCAGCGAAAGACTCTCCACATTTTCATGGTATCCTCAAGATGCAGCCTTGTACAGTGGATTAGCTGGAATTTTACCAGTGGGATCAAGGTGTATGTGTGGTGTGAAAGGGATGAGGGAAGCAAGGTATGATTAGCTATCTGATATCTGAGAGATGAGGTGAGGATAGCGTGGCTCTAGACGTTGTAGTTGACTTTTTGATAGCTTCTGTCTCATGGCAGATCCTTTTCTCCCTCTGACAGCACAGGGTTTTCCTGTACTTTGCTGAAATGGCCTATGTTATAGTTAACTCTCAGCACCTATCCTCATGGAAATTTCCATTCAGAACATTTCAAGTGCAAGGATGTCCACCCTCCAACCCAAATCCTTGGTTTTCTGAAAGAATTTGTATTAATGGAGTGTGGCTTTGTGGGGAAAAATTAGAGGGCTATGTTTATTTTCAAATCATACCAATTAGTGTATACCAATTTCAATGAGACCAGCCCAGAAAGAGAGAATGGAATTTAAGGGCCTCGTTTTCATCCTTGGTACCAATGCCTCATCTTATCTTTTACCTGACTCACTAGAAAGAGGGATGCCATCATTATATTCTGCTCTTTACACACCGTTATCAATAAAAGTAGATTGGACCACTCCTAGTGTAGAGTTTTGTCTGGCAGTCCAAGTCTACTCTTCATGGCTCCTCATAACAAGTCTACTTTTCAACTTGAGGCCCACATAATACCAAAGCCACACAATCCTTATGCCAGAAACCGAGAGAGGTCTCTCTGGTCATAGAGACCCTTCTACATCCTTTGACTAATACTGTGCTCTTTTCACTTACTGTCTTACCTTGGATACAGCCTTTTAGGTTAACTGTGGCTAACTAGGTCAATTATAAACTGAATGCTGTCTCTCTTTACTCATAAAGCATCTATATTTATTGAGCATGAACATTCCAGGCACTGTTCCTGGTTCTGAGGCTACAACTGTGAATAAGACAGAGTCCCTTAAAGGAGACTTTCATGGTGGGGTGGCAGGAAGACACACTACATATATAAACAATAAGATAATTTAAATAGCAGTAAGTACTAGAAAATAGAGCAGGGGTGTGATAACATGCAATATTATAAGCTTGCTTTTTAAACACTTAAGAGAACTTGAGAGTAACAGACATTGTAGATAGCTCTAGAGAGGTGGGAAAGTTCTGTGAGCTGTCCTTTAGATACAAGTCTTGAGGGAACAACCTGAGTTGTCTAGCAGCTGAGAGACTCAGCCAACCTATGTAGCTATTTGAGGAAGCAAACCCTGGGACTCAACTATAAGAGAAGATCCTGGAATCTCCATGGCTGGGACATGTTGACTAGAAGATGTTGTTGCAAAGCAGCCACTGCCAACAACCTGGGTCCTCTTAGGCGTCTCTGCCAAGATCAGTTATAGGATGCTAGTGTGTGCTAGTAATAGGAATCACCAAAAACCCTTGGATTTATGAGTCCTTATTGATCTTAGGGACTCTCTTCAGTATTTAAGCTCCCTTGAGCAAGAAGATCTAAGCTACTAAACATGTCAGAGGAGATACATTAGTTATGTCAATTCAGGAGAAAGAAGTGCAAATTCTTGCCAATTTTAGAGATTATAAACAGATTGATAGTGGACAGGATGTGACTTAGGGAGACAGGGCTACCCTCAGTTTACAAAAGTGGCATTTCTATAGAGTTGTAAATGAAATGTCATATATTGGAACCTGTTTTCTCACTGACAGATTAGACCTGTGATTGTCAAACGTTTTGGTTTGGGGACCCTGGATCCCGTAACACATGTTAACATAAATAACATTCAAAATACCCTTGTATTTTCCAAAACAATTGTTTTCATTTTTGTAAATTGCTCTGTCATACTTAATAGAAGACAGCTGTATTCTTGTATCTGCTTCTGCATTTGATCTGTCTGTTATGATGTTTTGGAGTATATAATGAAAATCTAGCCTCACACAGCTATGTATTGGAAATGGGTGGACCTCATGAACCCTATGAAAGGGTCTTGAGCACCCCCCTGCCACCCCCAGAAGTTATCAGACCACATTTTGAGAATCACTGGGTTATCAGTACATTACAATACAGGGGACAAAAAAATTCTCCCAATGAATGAGTTGACAGCTTTTTAAAACATAAGTCATGGCATGCTGGGAATTGTAGTATTCTAGTACAGTGCTTCTCAAAGTTTAATCTGTATACAAATCACCTGAGATCCTTGTTAAAAATGCAGATTCTGATTCAGTGGATTTGAGATGAGGCTCCAGAATCTGCATTTCTGACAAGCTCCCAGGTGATACCAATGCTGCTAATCCATGGACATCACTTTCAGTACACTCTCTAGTATGTTATACACATCATCAGAAAGCCTACAGGAGTGTGTGCAAGTGAGGATGTGTGTGTATGAGGGTAGGAAGGTAGAAGGGATAGGGATGGGTGGAGGAAAGAGAAGTATAAATAAACTCATGCTATGTACTTTTTAAAAAATCTATGAAAACAATGTTTTTTTTGGTAAATCCTATATTATGACAAGTTTTAGTTAGCTACTATTTATTAACAATCTCTACATCAAATCAAACCAAGGCATTTTGCTGTTGGCAGAGACAGAATCAAACTACCATGTTTGTTGAGGCAGAGGAGGATGGTATTAGATCTGAAAAGAATAATTTTTCCCCTTAATAATGTAAAGAATTCGGCAAGTAACTGATGACAGATCATGTATTTTGGGTCTTAAGTCTATAATGTTAGCAGTAGAGTAATACCACAAAATCACCAAGTTGATAGGCTCAGCATGTAGAAAATTCAACAACTCATTTATAATTTCACGTGTAGAAATCACATAATATTTTAAAAGACTTTGTGGATGATAGTACTGTTAACAATATGAACTTTTCCTCTCGCAAATACCTAACACCCAAACCAAACCATACTGGCTAAACCTAACTAATAGAACTTAAACTTACAGCAGAAGCATGAGTATAGTTTATTTGATTCTAAAGTGTTATTTCCCATTTGTCTACAATCCCTTACGATTAACTGCAATGACGTTTATTTTTACCCAACTTTAGTCACTCAGCGACTTGACCACAAATTTTGATCATTCCTTGACCCTTCCTTACCTTCAACATCTTGAACTCTGAAATTCTTTAAGTTTCTTTTGTATTTCTTGGCTCTTACTAAAATGGACCTTCAACCTTACTGATACCTCAGCCCTTGAGGCCCTCTCTTATTCCAATTTATCACCCCTGTTGTGTTTTCACTCGTTCCTTACCCTGTTTGAAGTTTATAGGTCATCCTCTTGAACAATGTGTTTGTTTTCTGCCTAGAGCCCCCTTGACCTTCTGTCATTTCTTGCTAGTGGCCAGCCCTGATAACCCTCTCTGCTCTTTATGTCAGTTCACACTGACAAGCTTCCCAACACGTGAGACTCAAAACTAGGTTAATGCTGTTCACTACAAATTCATTATCTACCTGGAGCTGGGTCCTTACTGCTGCTCTGCGCTTTTTATTCACATCTGCTCCGTGCTATACACCATACCTTTCCTCTCTTTTCAAGCCCACAAATCTATCAGGAAGTTTATATATCTTATGCTTAAAATTATATAAAAAAACAAAATTCATTTCCCACAGTTTTTTCCTTGTAATCCCTAACACAGTCACACAAAAAAATCGAAGTATGGGCTTTGAAATCAAGGAAGATCCTAATTTGGATCCTGACTTTGCCACTGAATGGCTATGTGATTTGGGGAATTGTTTAACCCCTCTGAGTCTATTTTTCTTTGCATCTTGGCAACTAATACCAATTTAACAGGGTTGTCTTGAAGGTTAAATGGCAGTATACATAATGTCTCTAGTACAGGGAGTAACACTTACTAGGTGCATACACCCTCTCCTCTCCTATGTGGTCGCTGAGATCTAGGTGTAAAATCCTACTGATACTACTTTTGCAGACTTTTAAAAATATGGTTGACCCTTGAACAATGCGGGGGATGAGGGGACTGGCCCTCCATGCAATCAAAAATTTGCATATAACTTTTGACACCTCCAAAACTTAACTACTAATAGCCTGCTGTTGACTAGAAGCCTTACTGATTACATAGTAAATTAACACATATTTTGTATGTTACATATATTATATACCGTATTCTTACAATAAAGCTAGAGAAAATAAAATCTTATAAGAAAATCATAGAAAGACAAATACAGTACTGTACTGTATTTATCAATACCATAAGTTTATGTTGTCTGTTTATAAGATCAATCCTCTTGTCTGTATGGTGGGCAACCGCAGCTGCAGACCTCAAACTACCACACATGTGAAGTAGTTCAGCTTTTTCTTGTAATGTCATGACTTTTCTCTGCTTCTTGGGAACACTTCCAGCATCACTGGTGGCACTTTGTATGGGTCCCATGGCGTTATTCAAGGTTTAGGGTATTGCACTAAAAATGATGGACAATACACTGGAACTGAGAAAGATCTCTTTTTATTGCAAGACACAACTTACTGGGGAGATGAGCTGCTCACGCGCAAATGATTAGCATCACACAGCGTTTTAAGTGGATACTCACAACACCTGAGGTTACTGCAATAGCAACAGGAGGTGACTATGAAATTATCAATAGTACAGTATGTAGTACAGTTAATTTTATACAGTTATGATTTAATATTGCATCTTTGTTTACGTTTCTCTTGACTATGAATGTTGCCATGTATGGTGCATAAGTATTGATAAATTTTAACTTTTTATAATAGATTTTATGGCATATTTTACAGTAGTAAATGACAAAATGAGTAACCAGTATCTACATATATTTTATGCATTCATGACATACATTTTTCTTAATTTTAAAAAAAATTTTAGGCTATGTGGTTCATCTATGAGTTTTTTCAAATTATACATCTCCAAAAAAATTGTCCAACATATTTATTGAAAAAAATCCACATATAAGTGGACTCGTGCAGTTCAAGCCTGTGTTGTTCAAGGGTCAACTGTACTCATCGCCACCATCCTAGACTAGGCCCTCATGACCTCAAAGCTCCTGTAGTAACTGCTCTTCATTGCTGGCTCCAGTCCATTCCACACTGGTCTCATGTCAACCTTTCTAAAACAGCTCTAAACTTTCAGTGGCTGGCTGTAGTTACAGGAATAAAGCCCATACACACTCTTGCATCTGCCAGTTTACATAATGTGGTCCCAGTCTACCTTGGCAGGCTTATCTCACACACTATTTGCCTCCCATACTCAGGCAACTACTTTGTTTCTCATGTACCAATGCTTTGCTGATTTACCTTCCCTCAATGAGTGGCTGTTCACTAGCCAAGATAGCCTCTTCTTCGGGTCTGTCCCCATGACACCAGTTCTTCAAGATTTATCTTAAATTATAGACAAATAGCACTTTTTCACATGATTCCTTCATTAGAAAATTATTTCTACTCCTTGTCAACATCTTGGCACTTACTGCCACTCTGTTGAAATTCACCATTTTACTTTGAATTTTGTTTGCATACTTATGTCTAGTGTTTGTGGCTAGATGACAAATGACAAGCTTCTCTTTAGTTAGTTCAATGATAGACTTCATACTTAAATCTGTATTTTGAATTAATCCCAAAGGCATTCAAAATATTACATTTCTGCACTAAGGAAACAATATATTACCAAATAAAAAGTATGCCTAAAAATCTGAAATGCCTTTAGGAACAACATTCTGAATAAATATAGTTGAACTGGGACTACATGGAAAATTCTTCATTTTCTGTTTGACGTGAAAATAACATCTTGATCAGCCTGTGTTCAGAAGCTAGCAAGTTAGTAAAAGGCATTTACAATGGATATTTGTTTGCAAAGCTCATAAACTAAGGGAAGTGGTGCTTCCTATAAAAATGGTGCACAATAAACATTTCTGCTGACAGAGTAGATGCACTCCAGTGATGTACTTTCAATGTTAGAAACTCTTATTAGAAATTAAAATAGTAAGTAGAAGGATATATATTCCATGATGTTGAACTTTCAATACATTATTTTTCCCCTTCTAAGTAAAACAGCCTAGAGTTAAACTTCTGAGTTATTCTGTTCTGTGAAGACTTTTTTGTTTTTCCCCCGCCTCAATAACCTGAAAACCATGCAGCTACAGCTCAGGTATTTCCTTTTCATTCTCAGGGGATGCCCTCAGCTAGGGCATCTCTTACAAGAAAACTGTCCCAGAATCATGTTTCAGGCCTTTTCAGCCACCAAACCAGCACCAAGAATAGGTCTTTATTAAGACTAATTTTATTTAAAATGAACTTAGAACAGAGGACTAGTTTAGCTAAGTATTTCCTGGTGATTTTTAAAAATTTGTTGATTTTATACTATGTACTATTACATAGTACAAACTATCTTAAAGTGTACCATTCAGTGACATTTAGTATCTTTACAATGCTGTACAACCATCACCACTATCTAGTTCATCATTTTCATCACCTCAAAAGGAAACCCCATGCCCATTAAGCAGTCACTCCCCATTCTTGCCTCTTCCTAGTCCCTGATAACCACTAACTGGCTTTGTCGCTATAGATTTGCCTATTTTGGATATTTCATATAAATGGAATCACAAAATGTGTGGCCTTTTGTGTCTGGCTTCTTTCACTTAGCATGTTTTCAAGGTTCACTCATGTTTATTTAGCAAAATGTATCAACACCTCATTTCTTTTTGTGGCTGAATAATATTCTAATATATGGATATATACCACATTTTGTTTATCCATTCATCAGCTGATAGATATTTGGTTGTTTCCACCTTTGTTTTGACACAAGGTCTAGTTCTGTTGCCCAGGGTGGAGTACAGTGGCACAATCATAGCTCACTGCAGCCTTGAACTCCTGGGCTCAAGTGATTCTTCTGTCTCAGCCTCCCAAGTAGCTAGAACTAGTCACATGTCATCATGCCTGGCTAACTTATAAATTATTCTTTATAGATATGGGGGGTCTTGCTATGTTGCTCAGACTGGTCTTGATCACTCCTGGCCTCAAATGATCCTCCCGCTTTGGCCTCCCAAAGTGCTAAGATCACAGGCATGAGCCAGCGTACCTGGCCATTTCCACCTTTTGGCTGTTACGAACATTTGTGTATAAGCTTTTGTTTGTATACCTATTTTCAATTCTTTTGGGTATATATCCAGGCATGAAATTGCTAGGTCACATAATAGTGCTTTTTATTTATGTTGCTGAGTTTTAAATACTGGGTAGTGCTGTTCCAGAAAATAGTTTAGGCTCTAGCAATTTCATATTTGATGTAAACTAGATGATTAATCAACTAAAAACTGGTAGTGGCTCTAGCTCTTTAGCTTTTTTGGGCCTCATTTCATGGAGATGTATAACTTAGTCATTCTCAAACAGTATGAACAAAAATTACCTGGGAAGCCTTTTAAAAAATGCAAATTGCTAAGTCTCATGGGTAAAGAATCTAATTCAGTAGGTGCAAAGCCTAGGGATTTGTATTTTAAACAAGCACTCTAGGTGATTCTGATGGAGGTGGTCTTCCCGGCCCACTTGAGAAACTTTAGTATAAACTGACCACTCTTTCTCACTTGAAATCAAATTAGGCAGAGGTCACTAAAGGAGTAAAATGTAGTTTTCCTAACAGTCATCTTAACCTTCAAATAAACCTTGAAACTTAGACGACAAATAATATAATGGTACAATATATTTGCTAGGGGAAAAACTCAAAGTCTTTCTATAGTAGCACCACTTTATTTCTTTTAATGGGAAAAGTCTGACCAAGAAGCAACATGTAGTATCAGAAGCCAACTGATACTGTTGAGCCAACTATCATGCCCAAGACTCCCACTATAAACATGTTAGCAGCAGTGATAAGCATTATGTTAGCAACTTTTGGCTTTGAAAATGTAGCCAATTCAGTTTCGATATTTGGTTTTTAATAAATAAGAGTCTTGTTCAAGTAAGAAACTAGCTGCTAGTTAGACTGAGTCCCTTCCTAGAAAACAGATAAGATTCATCATAGACACACAATTGCTTAATGTGAGACTTAATGAAAAACAAAAATCATACTACCCCCAGTTTAAAGCTTTAATTCCTAAAAAGCTGGCATGATTTACTTTTAGAACCAGCTGTGTAAGAACAGCCAAGTCAGTCCTTGGAGGTGATTTTGCTTCCAAGTATTCTAATTCATGTTAGACCTTAGAAACACAAAACCATCTTGAGTATTAACTACCTTCATTTAATTAATCATATTTCATAGAAGCTCAAAACACTCAAATACTTCTCCTTTATATGAATAAACAAAAGCCCTATAAATTACAATGTGCAGAACACTATATAAAAGAATTCCCATAAAAATTACATTAGGACATTTTTCATCAGTAAGGCAACTGCTGTATGTAGCTTCCTCTGAATTGGACAGCATCTGCCTGAATGCATGTTCTTCTTTTTGATGACCTAAATTTAGTATAAGTACAAATCACAGCAAAAATTAAAGTTTTCATCTTTAATGAAATGACTTTGGAAATAACGTACATTTCCATGACACCAACACTACAGTTTTTGGAGTCACAGTAAGATAAACAGAATTACATCCGTAATTAATATGAATGCCAACATTTCAAGCAGTGATTTGTTACATGGCAAACAAAATCAAGAAAGCAACCATCAAACAAAAGAGACCCATAGCTTCAGACAAGGCAAATCCCAGGATAGCATATGAGAACAGCTGCTGCTTCAGCGAAGGGTTTCTAAAAGAGACCACATATGACTGTTACGTTGAAATATTAGTTTCAATATGTTTGGTAAATGTTAAAAAATCAGATTACTGGCATGGGGATTTTTATAAACTGGAAAGTCTACTAGAAGAGTATTTGCCTACATCTCTTTTGCTTCTGCCTTTGACACTCCTTTCTCCCCAATTCTGATAATCATATGTCATAAAGGCAGGGAGCTCTCTATGTCAACATAAATAGTTTGTTTTCACCCATTTTGAGGGATTCTGACATTCTTCTTATCCCTCTGAAAGTATGTTCTATACCTTTTAAGATCTGAAAGTTTAGAAGTAAGGTCTTAAAAATTAAAATGGAATTGACACTTTTCTTAAAGTGCTCTATTATATTCCCAATACAGCTTAATAATTAGGAATGTAGACTCTGAAGTCAGACTGAAAAATTCATTTTCTAACACTTACTAGCTATGACTCGGGCAAGTAATATAACTTCTGTTTGCCTCTGGTTCTTCATAGGTAGAGTATACCCCAAGGGTTGTTATGAGGATTAAGTGAGATAATGCATACAAAGCCCTCTAAATATAATGCAAGACACACAGTAGGCACATAATAAAAGTAGCTATTATTATTTCAGTAGTTTTCTAAGTTTCCAACTACTTCAGGCATGCTCTTAAACAAACTTATTCAGGGATAGAAATGATTACCTGGCATAACCAATGATAAGGCTGCCAAAGACTGTTCCAATACCAGCACCTGAACCAGCCACTCCTACTGTTGCAGCACCTGCACCAATAAATTTGGCAGCAGTATCAATGTCTCTCCTGATTGCACTGGTCTGAAACTCCCTTTGGATTAGCTGAGACACACCATTCTGAGCCCCATTAAATACTGTAGAGCCCTAGACAACAGGAAATAAAGACAAAGGTCAAATCAGTCATCACAGCTATTTTAATTACTGTACTGTCAAAATGAGTGCTTCTCTATTTGGTGAATAGGCAGTGGTATGGCACAATAGAAAAATCAAGAGCTTAGAATAAAATTGTGATCTTGTAGAATAGGGGTAACAGTATCTATGCCTTATAAGGTTGCTGAAAATTATGAAACAACCTATATGAATATGCTTTACAATAAAGTAAGTTTTTAAAAAACTGTAGCTATTATAATCTCAAATACAGGAAACTCAAAATTATAGACTTAAATATAAATACTGAC
>RJWJ010008550.1:0-53093 GCA_004363605.1 Indri indri
AGAAAACTGAGAGAAGTGAAATAAGTTGTCTGTGGGATACCCAGCTGTATGTAGTGGAGCCAGGATTAAAACCAATGTCTGTCTGATTCTAAAACCTGTGCTGTTAACTGCTGCAATTGCAGAAAAAGCTTCCT
The DNA here is from genome assembly GCA_004363605.1 of Indri indri. Classification (NCBI taxonomy): domain Eukaryota; kingdom Metazoa; phylum Chordata; class Mammalia; order Primates; family Indriidae; genus Indri; species Indri indri. The sequence continues at coordinate 135 of RJWJ010008550.1, forward strand.
TGATCATCCTACATAAAATAATTTCCCTGTCTCTTTCTCTTTTACTCTCCTTTATTTTTCTTCTTAGTGCTTATCACCACTTGACATATGTGTTTTATTTGTCATCTGTCTCCTTTGTTCTTTTGTTCACTGTTCCACTAAAGCAGTTCCAGGCATTTGGTAGGTGTTTAGTAGGTATTAGTTGTTACTTAAGCGAATGAATGTGATAAGTGTACTATGTATGCAGTCAATGCATATATTATTTAAAATGTGATGGATTTAGTAAGTCGCCTTCTCTTTGCACTATTATTCCTTTACTGTATCTGCATTAGTAAAATCATTAATGTGCTTTTTGCAAAAATACAGAATTTGAATTAATAAGTAGTTAATAAGTATTAATTTGTATTAATTACGTAGTTATTTTATGCTTAGGAAAATTATCTTAATTTTTTTTTATGAACTTGTTCTTACAGGGAAAATGTTTTTTATTTTCAAATCAGACTCTTTAATAACTGAAACCTTTCTGTTTTTTAGACTGTTGTCTCAGTGTATGGAGTATTTTGATTTGAGGTGCCAATTATTAGATGATCTGACGAGTAAGTAATGTTTAGCTTTGATTTGTGGGGAGAAGGGGCTGGGAAGGAGTAGAAGAGAAAGCCGAATGGACATTTCTAAATCCGATTTACATATCTCAGGTGTAAATGAAAGCGTAATTATTGTTCGAAGTTGAATTTTGTTTTCGTGAAAATGGCATGTAAATCCATGTACCAATGAGCTCTTCTTCTATTATATACCCAATTGTTAATGTGTTGAGAAGGTTTGTTGATTTTAAAAATCGTTTTTATTTTAATTACACCAACACAAAACTGTTGTAAAGGGTCTTCTCTAGTAGATTCTATTCTGACAACTTTTAAAGATTGATCATTGAAGGAAAGAGGGACTCTCTATTGAGGCATGTTGATAGTGATAAAAATCAGGTAATTAGTGTTAGGTGATTTAAGTATCATTGTTAAAAGTTCTTTTGGTAGCGTGCTGAGATTTTAATCTTTGTACTTACCCTTAAATGATGCAAATGTACAGTGGAACACTCTGTAAATTTTAGTTGCAGATAATAGTTTGTTATTAATAGTTTATTTCCCACACTTTACACAAAGAATTTGCTTCAGCTTACAGGAAATTAATTAAATAAAAATCAGGATCAACAAAAATATTAACTGGAAAAGAATGTCACGGCCAGGAGGAAAAAACATACCTTGCATATATGCAGGTTGTAAGGCCCCACACAGTCAGAATTTCGTTGTGAGGTTCCTGGAGGTCAAAGGTAAAAGGTAAAAAGGGAACAGCATATTGAGTTCTCAATACCCAGTAAGAAGAAACAGAATAGTTTCTCAAAAGAAGCAAATCTTTTTCCTGGTACTTAAATCTAAAGGAAATATTATATAAAGGCTTTCATGTAATGAACACACAAAGATACAGTGACTAATCATCCCCAGCAGCATCTCTATGGCAGCACAAACGCCTTCATCGGTTTCAGAAGTGTCTCTCAAAAACTGAGGATGCAGTGCTCAGAGCTATGCAGGGAAATTGCTTTTGTGGAGACTGAGCTATTGAATAATGTGGTCTGAGTGTGCGTCCCAATTCAGGGAGTTCTGTTGGGTCTGGAGAGTGAATGGACTCACGTTCACCTAGCAGTCTAGCCCAGCACTGCGTTCCAGCCAGGCTCCAGTGAAAGGCAGCTGGCAGCCGTGAGGCTCCGCCTTCTGCCATGCTGTTTGAGGACTGGGATCATGAGTTGGCTACACACACGCAACTTCACAAATGAGTGAACAAGTTGCTAATGTGTGTTGTGCGTGGTAAATGAGGGATCCAGGGTCTCATTAGGATCTTGGGGATCTTAATTCTCAGGTAACATGTCTTGAAACAATGATTGCCAATTTTAGAGTATCTTCCGTAAGCCAGTGCTTGTATTAGGCACTTCATACACAACTCCCTGCAGTGTAGATGTTGGCCCCATTGCGTGAGCAAGGAAACAGGGTCACACCATGAGTAAGTGGGGGAGACAGGGTTCATTTCTGGTGCCAGTCCAGCTCTGTCCAACCCTGAAGTGTCCTTCACCGTGCAGGGAGCCTGCTTGCTTCCCTCTCAGTGCAGTGGAAGAGGAGCGTGATCACTTTTGCTCTCCTCCGCGGTCACAACTTCCAGTCTGGAGTTGCAGTTTAAATCCTTGTTGGAAGGGGAAAGTGAGATGCTTAATACAGAAGAACAGAGTAGTTCTCAGGAGTTTGGCTCCTTGTTTAGAAACCTGGATTCCGGCTGCTGTGACCTCTTTCTCCCTTGCAGAACTCAGCCCTGCCTTGGCTGAGGTTACTACAGGAGCAATGGTTCTCCTCATACCCTCCTCCCCCTTCCTGCTCAAGGACAGTTTGTTCCTGGGATAGCCGCTAACATCCACCACACCATAAGCTTCTTCAGAGCAAGGATGTCCCCTTCATCTTATATCCTCAGCATAAAGCACAGTGACCTGCACCAAGGAGGCAACCAATTAGTGCGCGGTTATGACTGAGGGAGCCTTCATGGTCCCTGCTGCTGTTTATTAATGACAGTCTTTTTGAGATGTGTGACGTGAAGGATTGGGACTTGGCTTTGCTTACTTTAATTCAGGACTTTGGCTCCATGAAGTGAAATCCTTTCTTTGTAATGGATTTTTTTTTTCTTAGCTTCAGAAATGGAGCAGTTAAGAATCAGCCCAGCTACCATGCTTGAAGACGAGATTACTTGGCTGGATAACTTTGAACCTAATCGCACAGCTGAATGTGAGACCAGTGAAGCAGACAACATCTTATTGGCAGGGCACTTACGCCTCATTAAGACCCTCCTCTCACTCTGTGGGGCAGAAAAGGAAATGCTTGGTAATTATTGCTTCATTTTATCGTGTGGCAGAAGACCTCAGTTCTCAGTTACTGCCATAGCGTTGTGTGTAATTGGGGAAAATAAGACAGGTGCTAAGTGTTCCGTGGAAAATTGACCCTTCAGGTAGTACAAAATCGTCTGGAATTTCAGTGGCTAACAAAGTAAGGTGTATCTTACCTGCGTTGTTAAACCACATAGAGAATTTTACAGTGTTCCAAATGGTTGGATCACATAACTTCTTAATATCAAGTAAAAATTATAATTAAAAGTAGGCTTTTCTTTTTAGCCGTTACATACTTTATTATATATAATCTGCTGTATATCTTACTTCTATAAAAGGTGATTCTCATTTGGGGAGGCAGCCCCTAACTACCACCCTCTGGTAGTGGGGTACATATGAGATTCTCCTAGGGTACACATTTAATTTGTAAAAGCATATTCAAATTAACTATCACTTTTATAACACAAACTAAGCTCTACAAAATCGTCTTGGCTACTGGGGATACATAGAAAAGAGTGATTCTTGACCAGGGAGAGAAAGGCATATCATTTTTACCTAAAGAAGGCAGTATTTTAAAGGTTTCAAAAACCCTTGTGTGGACTCCCCTGTGCCCAGAAAAAGAATTAATTACTCATTCAAACCTTTCTGCCTTGTGGTGTTCTTGGCGCTCGTGTATCTAAGTGAAAGCTTGATGCCTTTCACCGTAGTGTAGGCTCATAAAGGAAGGCACCCTCACTTGCCTGTGTTTGTGTCCCGTCCCACTCATCCCTACCCCTCCACCCCACAGAGCTTTGCCATGTAAGCACTCAAAAAATAAGCATTAAACTGAATGCCCTGCCATTGGGTGGCCTCAGGTGCCTTTGCTGCTCTGATAGGGAAATGCATGATAGGATCTTTGAATTAAAATATGTGTTCATCTTCAATATGAATATTGTGCTCTATTCCAGGTTCATCACTCATTAAACCATTGTTAGATGACTTCCTTTTCCGAGCTTCTAGAATTATTTTAAATAGTCATTCTCCAGCTGGCAGTGCCGCCATCAGTCAACAGGACTTTCATCCAAAGTATGGAAAATGCACGTTGTGTTCAGTTTTGGTAAAAATTCTAATTCGAAACTTTAGTCTAAAAACATTTTCTTAACTTGGAGTTTGTCTTCCATCTGTGAGTCTTTGTTATCCTGTAAGATATTTTCCACTATATAAAGAAACACGTGTAAAGGGGCTTAACATCTAGCCTGCCTGCCACATAGTAAGCACAGAGCAAGTATGCTGGTACCGTTATTATTAAAGTGGAAGAAGAATTAATGATGTGGCTAACTTGGTCAGTAACAAATGAAGGTTATAAGAATTATATACAAGGGAAAAGTAAATAGGCTCTGAGTAAAATTGTGAGGGTTTCTTAGAGGAAAAGGATAGGTACTTTAGTGCGTGAACGTTGTCATTTGCTGAGTATTGACTGTGTTCTGATAACTGCAATCGCTAGGGATTATTACAGTAGTAGTTTTGGAATCAAATTCTGTGTCAGTTTTTATGGGTATAATTTTGAAAGATCTCTTTTTATAATAACATTGACCCTACTTGAGTGATATTGATACTCTTGGAAATAGGAAGAAGAGGCAGCTACAAGCTGCCATCTCATTTGCTCTGAATCTAACTTTTTTCTTTTCTCATGAAAACCAGAGTTAATTGAGTAATCCTAAAGAAACTGAGGATTTGGTGTTTATAGTGAAAAAGATATAATTTCAGTGGTTACTGAAATGGACAAGGCATAATAAGCAATGTTTTGCCGAACCTTAAGAGGTATTTTATCATGTATAAATATTTCTCTGCTTAGAGATTCCTTATTAGCAAAATCTGTTTTAGGTTAAAAAGACCTTCATTAGAACCTGGGGGTGTCCCTCAGGCTGTGACTCCCATCCTCGTACCTACCCTAGTCTTGTTTTGGAAGATTTGGTACTAGGTCCATGGGAATCTTTTGTTAGAGCAGCAGAAATACATGAAAATTTTGATTTTCAGTAAACAACAAAAAATAAATCTTCAGCAGTTTTATTTTTATTAAAAGTAATACCTCCATAAATAAGGGAGTGTCTTTTAAAAATCACATGCAGTGCCCTGAATAGAAGACATTTGTTTCATCCCTCCCCAGTATACTAAATGGTGTTCATTTATCACAGTGACTCCCAGCCTTTTTCCACCGGAACCTTAAACAAGAGATTTGAAATACCTAGAAACTCATTTCAGCAGTAATGCTGTTCTTATACCACAATAACAAAACAACTTCTTAATGTTTAGCCTGTGTGTATGCTACCTCCCTATTCATTTTTTACCTGTCCTTTGCAACCCGTAAGTCCAGACAAGAAGCAAAGGATGATGCCAGCTCCAGGCCATTGTCCTCAGTGCCTGGTGCAGTGCTGAGCTAAGAGCCCTGCAGCCCCCTCTTGAACACTTCTACACTCCATAAATGCTTTGTTCCGAGGTTGGATATCCTCTTTTCTGTGTATCCTTCCTAACCTGTGATCCCCTCAGTAACGTAAGGTTGGCCTAGGTTGCAGTGAGAAATTACTGTCCATCCCCAAAGTGATTTCTACTAAAAGGCAGGCAGTATAGGAAGCCTTTGATTTCCTGCAGAATGCTTGCTAGTTATCTTTTGTGTCACTTTCAAAGAATTGATTGGGCAAACTATTTTCTACCTCCATTTTTTTCAGCAAAGTGGAAAGTTGATTAGTGTCCTTAAAGAATTTTTGATCTTCAGGCACATACAATGTTTATGGATATCTATTCTGATTTACATACCTTTCTTTTTCTGCCAATTAGATATTCACATTTTAGGTTGTTGGCCATAAAATCTTTCTTCCTACCTATTTTAATTGAAAGATAGTTATTCCATGTTATGTTTATTATACAGTTCTCTCTTCTCCATTCTTTCTGATCCATTCCTTAGATAGGAATACTCTGGAGTCATAAGTGAAAGAATTTTCCTACTTTATCATCAAGCCAAGAAGATATTTAGCTCTAAGCCATATTCATGACCTGTAGATCACTACATTTCTCTGAGTTTAGACTGGACTTAATTATGTTTGAGGAATTGTGGCTCTTATACTTTCATTTCAAATGTTGATTTAGTTTAATGAGCAATTTAAGTAGATCATTCATTGTTGAAATCGACTTGTGTCTTTGTTTTTAGGTGTAGTACAGTGAATAGCCGATTGGCAGCCTACGAAGTCCTTGTAATGTTGGCCGATAGTTCACCTTCAAATCTTCAAATTATTATAAAAGAGCTACTTTCTATGCATCATCAACCTGACCCTGCTCTTACCAAGGAGTTTGATGTAAGTTTTGTAAACCTTGATGTACTGAATTTTTTTTTAGAATGATCTCTTAAACATACAACTTTAAAGCTATGTTTGCATTCTTCTACAAAGAGAGTCAGTATTATTTTTTGTTTACTGTGTTCACATACTCAAATCAGTTATAAACTATAGTATCAGTCTAATACACTATAGTATATTATAAAATGGTACCCTTTTAATTAAAGAGGAGAGGCATTTGCAAGTTGGTTGATAGTTATTCTCAATAAAAAGTAGCATTCCAACCTATTTTTTGAGTAACTGCATGCTTGGCGTAGTGCCAGTCACTAGAGATACAAAGTCAAATAAACATTGGCTCTGCCACAGCACAGTTTATATAGGTTCAGTTAAATTCAACAGATTTATTGAGTTTATTGTATGCTAAGAGGTGTGTTAGGCTTTTGGAGCTCAAAAATGAAAATATCCTAGCCTTCAAGAAGGTCAGTGTATAGTGGAAGGGGCTGACCCATAAGCAGATAATTTCAATGTAATGGGATACAATATAAGATAGAGGTATGTCCTGATTGCTCTACTAACACAGAGGCGCTTCACTACCGCTTGGTAGTGTCTTAGAAGGCTTCCTAGAGAAGATGGAACTTAAAACAGAGCCCTATAGATGAGTGAGCCAATTGAAGCAAGGTGGGAAGTTCATTTCATTACAGCAGTGAGAAGAACTTGAGCAAAGCTATGGAGCCATGGAGCAGCCTAGTGTATGTTGGGATCTGCAAGAGGGAAGTAAATTGCAGGTGCACTAGAATACCAGACCAGGAACAGAAGGACACATTTAAAGCTGCTTTTGTGTTCTCCTGTGACATCATAGAAAGTCAGACTTAGCCTTCGGATGCCTTGAGCATTATGGAACGTACAGGTTTAGGCAGGAAACGAAGTGGGGACAGACGTCCTAGGTAGAGGGAATGGCGCTTGCACACACTGAGAAACGTGAGAGCACGTAAATTGGGAACTGTTTTGACTTACCAAAACAGGTAGTTTATAATGCTTCAGTTTATGATGCTTATTTTATGCCGTGTTTTAGCTTTATATGCATTTATTTAATAATCAGATTTAAATGAACACTTCATGTTTTTTCTGAAGTCAGGGATTATACCAGCATAATGATGAAAATACTTGTATTAGGTAAATACTTATATTTTTAGCACTGTTATGAGCCAGTTTTTAAAATTTTGTACCATTCTTTTTTAAAAAATCTATTCATTGGACTACAAATAAATTTTAGTGGTAATCAGATCTTCGAAATATCTTGCTCTAAGTGTATATCTAATGTTCATGAAAAGTATGTAATACTTAGCAATTCCTCGAGGTCTAAAAGACCTACAGGTTTTTGTCAGCTAATTGGTTATTAAGTGGACACAGATACTTGATATGTGCAGATAACATGATTCTCGTCATGGCATAAGAACCAAGATTCTGTTGTAATAACATTTCAAAGTGTCTGATTACAGTATCCTTTTCCACTTGGAGAAGTGCCATGTTGGACCTTATCCCAGATGCCTCTTCTGAATTGTTTCTACCCAGAATAGCACTGTAATGGTGTCTGTATTTCAAAACATCTCTAATGCAATGGAAGGGTATTTACCTATTTATTTAATTGTATGCTCATTAAAAGAAGTTTAATACAAGAATGTTACCTTCTCTAAAAGGAAGGGAATGAATATGAGCCTTCCTTGACCATCCAGACTGGTTGGTCTGCTTCTTCATGGTAAACACTTCATAGAACTCTTCCTTTTTTTCATAGTACTCCCTCAATTTGTAAATATTTATTAGTATATGTATTTAATTAATGCCTGTCTACCCTCTTAGACCGTAAACTCCTTGAGATCAGGGACCGTGCACATTTCTGTTCTCTCTTGTATCCCTGGCACAGTGCCTGGCACATAGTAGGCCCTCAATAAGTATTTGTTGAATGATAATCAAGTTACTACATAAACAAATACATACCTCCTATATGCAAGGACTTTATGAAAGAAAAGAAACACTGAGATAATAGTATTTTATAATTGTGTTAGTATCTGCAGAAGTACTTCATGAACATAGGTTTTGCTAACATGACTTTGATAACACACTGGATGGACAAATCTGTGAGTGTGTCTCTGTTTCCCTCTTAGACATCCCTCACAGCTGTAGTGGAAATGTGCCTGTGGCAGAGATGCTAATTCTCTTCTCTACTCTTTCTGTTCCTCTCTTTCCCAGTACCTCCCCCCAGTGGATAGCAGGTCCAGCTCAGGGTTTGTGGGGCTGAGGAATGGTGGCGCGACTTGTTACATGAATGCAGTCTTCCAGCAGCTGTACATGCAACCTGGGCTCCCGGAGGTGATTTCCTTCGTCTGTCCTGTTTGCTGTGAAAGATATATATGTTGCCTGAAATTTGTCTCATACTTTTTTATTGCTTTTATGGTTTGCTAAAGCTAGACATAACTAGGGTTTCTTTAGTAGCTTCTGAAATCTTTATAGACATGTTGTTCATACGCACATATTTTTATAAATCTGTTGTAATAAACTGCCTGTATTACAGATGGACTTGACCTTTGTGATTTTTGAACTCCAAAGTTATTCTCAAATTCTGTTCCATAAAATTACTAACACTTTTAATATTTTAGAAATATATAGGCTCTATCATCAACATTTTATAATAACATAGTAGTAACATGATATGGCAGCAGTTTTGAGAGTATTCCATGTCACACTTATTTCTTGTAGAGATCTTGGTGTTACTAGGCCAGTTTCGCACAATCAAACAGAGGCTTAAAGGCATGATTTGTTCATAATTACACCAGCTAGCAAGTATTGAAGCTAAATATCTGCATGGTCATAGCCACGTCCAAACATAGTAGCATTCTGAAAAAAGCAGTGTGCATATACTCTTGTGCACATGTGTCAAAGTTTCCTGGGAAGCAGTTAAATATTTCTGACTTAATATACTTCTTTTCTTTGTAGGCATTACTTTCAGTAGACGATGACACAGACAACCCAGACGATAGCGTGTTTTACCAAGTGCAGTCTCTCTTTGGGCATTTGATGGAGAGCAAGCTGCAGTATTACGTACCTGAGAACTTTTGGAAGGTATCTCATCCAGTAACTCTTTAAAGATGTTAGATACTTGGAGTTTGGCTACATTTTTTCTCTAGCAATATGGTTTCTTATGTTTATTAACTCTAGACTAATCCCATTACCAAAGCCTATAAAAGGATTGGGTATGCCATTGTTCTTGAAATTAGTTCTTGGTCATATGACTAGAATGTCGAGAATAGTCATTCATAACTCCTAAGGATTCTCTAATCTTAATTGTTTTGAATATTTTTCATAATTCTCATTTTAGCTCTTTGAAATGTTTGTTCAAATCATTCCTCTGAACCTGTGCCAACTTCACTAATGCCTTTAAATAGAGAACATTATTTGTAAACATTGGTTTACTGTGTTTCACATACTGGAGGATTACCTTGTGTTTTCCCCCATGGGTTGGTTAGTTTCTAAGAGAGAAACTGTTCCTGGCCTTAGCTCTCACCCCATACTCACCTCTGGTTTCAGAGACTTGTTATTATTACAGGGGCCCAGGGAAAAGTGTGGAAGGCTGAATACAAGCTAGTCTCACTTCGGTAAAAACTTCCACATGCTAACAGTGAACTTGGTTTTTAGAAGCATTTCAGTACTCTTCCACATTCCCTTTCTACTACATTCAGAAATTGTTACTTTTCCTTTAAAAACGTATTTCATTTTTGTTATATAGATTTTCAAGATGTGGAACAAAGAACTTTATGTGAGAGAACAGCAGGATGCATATGAATTCTTTACTAGTCTCATTGATCAGATGGATGAATATCTGAAGGTAATGAAAGTTTCATTTTCTCTCTGACTCCCTCAGACTTTAATAACAGTATCTTAGGACTTGGGGTTATTGTGAAACTGACAAATGAGAAACTGATTATCTTTAACATCATAACTGTAATTCATTTTTTCTGGGTTTAAACATACATGGATCACTAGAATTGTTTCTTTTCTAAATTCATGTAACATTCAATAAAGTATGTAGTTCTTAATCTATACTACAGAGTGATAACTGTTTGTACCTACGTATTTTTGCTGTGTATCCATTGAAGGACTGCTTCAGTGCAGCTAAGAGTGCTTCAGTCACCAGTGAGCTGATGGCCCCATGCAGAGCAGTCCTGGAACTCAGGGAGTCCTCTGGCAAAGGGGATGAGGGGACCAGATTAAAAAGTTATTGGTGGTGATGTTTAAAGCAAAGCTTTCTACCCCTACCTGGTAAAACATGTGGCAGACTTTCTAAATGGCCTGTTACCACTGTCAGCACTGGCCTCTCATCAGTAGGCACAATTTTTCCCTTTTTGTTTTTAAAATAAGTTATGAGTTTATAGTGTTCTGTCTACTAGAAAAAAGAGAAGACTGTAGAGAGTTGCTACTAGCATGGTGATTATGGCACAGGGAGAAGAATTAGAAACGGAGAACTCCGTTACCATCAACTCTGCCCGACCTCTTTCCTCCTCCTCTCTGATTGTTTGCATCGCTCTGACAGTGGGTCTGACCATGGCCCATTAACCCCATTTGTCCGGGCGGAAACTACCAAAGGCTCATTTTATTTTGGTGATTAAACTGAAGTCTGTGCTTTAGCTTAGGCCTAAATAAATTTCTATATACCCGTAAGTTCTAGGGACATCATTTAAAATTTTAACTTTTTATTCCAACAGAAAATGGGGAGAGACCAAATTTTTAAGAATACTTTTCAGGGCATCTATTCTGATCAGAAGATCTGTAAAGACTGTCCTCACAGGTTAGTGAAGATATCACTGACATAAAAAATGATGATCGTCATTTTTAAATGATTTTTCTAGTATGTTGTGAATTTTGCATTTGTTGAGAAACTTGTAAATCTGTCTCTCAGTGGATCTATAAATATTTAATGAATTGCAGTTCTCTGGTTTCCATTTCCAGAATTTTATCGTGGCCTTAAGAAAATATTTGTTGAGATTTATAATTTTAAGCGATTCTAAATTGTCGCAATTTGATGTTTTTATTTGGAGTGTACTTTAAAAGGTTGAGAGAAGACGTGTGTTAATTTCACTAATTAAGAATGTAGTTCTGTGTTCAAGCTCAGATAATGTGATAATTTCCAGAGTTTTTAATTTCTTCATTGATCCTGGGTTCTCTGTTACTTCCTAATCAGATATGAACGTGAAGAAGCGTTCATGGCCCTCAATCTAGGAGTTACTTCTTGTCAAAGTTTGGAAATTTCTTTGGACCAGTTTGTTAGAGGAGAAGTTCTAGAGGGAAGCAATGCCTACTACTGTGAAAAGTGTAAAGAAAAGGTACATGTGCCCTTTTTAAAAAACAAGATTAATTTGGTATTGATGTGTTTTATGTAAAATCAGTATTGAGCACCTGTTATTACTTCCATCAGATTTGTGTCATTACTTGTTTTCACGTGGGTAGGAAAGGCCTTTGTGTTAATTACTTTGCTGTTTTATTTTCTTCATGGAAATAATTGATTTTTTGTTTTTCTTTAGAGAATAACAGTGAAAAGGACCTGCATTAAGTCTTTACCTAGTGTCTTGGTAATTCACCTGATGAGATTCGGATTTGACTGGGAGAGTGGACGCTCCATTAAATATGATGAACAAATAAGGGTAACTTTTTTCTTTTTGAAATTATTCACGGTCGTTACCTCACTCACTTCTTCTCTTTTTCCTGCTTCTGTTTTCAAATTTCAGGTACCATGTGAAAGGGCGTGTGCTCAGCATTATGAGGAATACAGCCCCGTGTCTTAAGCAGCTGCTGCTGGTAGAGTAGGCAGATCTGTGAATAATAGCCCTCATTTCTGGAAGGCATCCTAGCGATCTCTGTGAAAGAAAATGCTCCCCTTAATGTCCAACCAGAGGCTATTTATACTTTCCCAGACTTAGCCTCTCGGAGATTTTGTACTTGAATTGGAGAGGTAGTTATTCCTAGCTTAAGTTAGGAAAACACATCCTCCTATTTGTACCTGACATGATGGGCACTGCTGTGTACATTACTAATCAACATTAATATGGTCTTTTTGCTTTCACACAGTTTCCTTGGATGCTAAACATGGAGCCTTACACAGTTTCAGGAATGGCTCGCCAGGATTCATCTTCGGAAGTTGGTGAAAATGGGCGAAGTATGGACCAGGGAGGTGGAGGATCCCCACGAAAAAAAGTTGCCCTCACGGAAAACTATGAACTTGTCGGTGTCATTGTCCACAGTGGGCAGGCGCACGCAGGCCACTACTATTCCTTCATCAAGGATCGACGGTAAGGGTGTCGTGAGGCAGCGCTCGCTCGCTCCGCCCTGCCCGTGTCTCTGCTCTGCTCTCCTGCCCCCCTTTGTCATCGTACTTCTCATTACGTGCGAAGAAACTTTGCATTCTTCTGTGATCTCACTTCATTCTGAATTGTTAAAGCTTGGTGTATAACTGTTTTTACCCCTTCAATTTGAAAAGTTGTTTTAGAAACTGAAATAACTGTTGCTACATTTTTCATAAAGATTTTCAAGTGGTACTCACCTGCTTTATTTATAGACAATACATAGAGACAGTACTGGGCATGGGGATGTTTATTTTTTAACTTTAATGTTTGTCTGCTCTCTGGGATCTAGGGGGTGTGGAAAAGGAAAGTGGTATAAATTTAATGACACAGTTATAGAAGAATTTGACCTAAATGATGAGACCCTGGAGTATGAATGCTTTGGAGGAGAATATAGACCAAAAGTTTATGATCAAAGTAAGTGTTTACAAATGGATATTTTTCATTAATTTTATTATTTTAATTTATAGTTTTCTATAAAACTGGAAGTGGTTTTCTTCATATAAAAATAGCCAGAGTGAAAGTGTTCAAGCTGCTCCTAAAAAGTTTTTTAAAATAATTCCTTACAACAGGAATAAAAGGCATTGGAGACTCCAAAAGGTGGTCAGGGGACGGGGGCGGGCGGGGGGAGTGATGAAAAATTACCTATTGGGTACAATGTACACTATTCATGCGGTGAGTACACTGAAAGCCCAGACTTCACCACACAATATATCTAAGTAACAAAAATGCATCTGTACCCCCTAATTCTATAAAAACAAAAATTAAAAATTCCCTGACAATAGCCTTGAGGGGTAAGTGGCAAAGGAGGAATAAAAGGATGAAATGAATATCAAAGAGAAACTAATGAATAAAGAAATTAAACCTTGAAAATAGTTTCAGAAGAAACAGTTGTCCACTAAAATTTTTTAATTTCCTTTCCACTTATATAAAGGTATGAATAATTAGAGAAGACATTCCTAGCACCTGTGCTTTTACAACCATATTTATTATGCAGTGTGGCAATGCAATCTTTCTCTCCACAGCCTCCACCCCCAGAAAAAAAAAAAAGTATGAGGAAAAGCATATCACAAAACCCAATCAGAATTTGTCATCTGAAAAAAGCCATTTTGCAGAGACCTTAGCATTTCTGAAACCAGATTTTGAAATCTTCTAGGGGCATTTGTAAATGTCTACCTGCATTAGATTCACTGTATTAGATTTTGATACCATGCTGTTGTAGTCATGCATCTCGTCGTGGTAACCTTTAAGGGTTAAATGTAACATCATTGCCAGAATTTACCTAGATTTGGCCAATCTTTGCAGAAATGCTTAAGTGAGGCCAATTAAGATCCCATCCTGTGCTACAGAACATCTTTCTAATGTTTTTTCTTTTTGCTTGAACTTAAGACTTGCCTAGGATGTTTACCCTCTTTACTGCGTTACCGTATGTACAGCTCACTTAACTCCCTGCCCCAATATCACCTCCTAAGTGCGGGATCTATTTTAGTTTAAGAACTAAAGTATCCTGTCTTCTATTCTAAGCAGTACTCTAAAAAGACCCACATTTTACTTACACTTTGCATTCAACAAATTTAGTAATAGTTACTTGCTGGATTTATGGACTCTTTGTTTTCAATTGTCAAGACTATCTACAAAGACTTCTTTCTTAATGTCTCATTATAAAGCAAACCCATACACTGATGTACGTCGAAGATACTGGAATGCCTATATGCTCTTCTACCAAAGGGTATCTGATCAAAACTCCCCAGTATTACCAAAGAAAAGTCGAGTCAGTGTTGTACGGCAGGAAGCTGAGGATCTCTCTCTGTAAGTATTTCTTCCACATAATTCGCTGTTTGATTTCAATAGATGATATTGTGATCTTTTTAGAGTATACTGTTTGGGATTTAAAGATAATTAGCTAAGCTAGACAGAAATTCTAAAAAGAGTTCCAAAAAGAAAATAAGTAAATGCCTTTTCTTTCTTATTTCTCCCTGGTCATTGTTTCCTTTGCAAGAAGTTATTTTGTGTTTAGAAACGTGCATATAAGTTATTTCATTCTAGAATTGAGATTTTTTTTTTTAATGTTGGCAGCATTTATCAAATATACTTTATGTCCAAAGCATAGTACTATCCCAACACTCAGAAAGTTATTTTTTAAAGGTCCTGTTGTCAGTGAATTCACCTTTTAATATATTGGATCAGGAAAGTATACAATTTGTTTTTTTCATGTAAGAAATGTGATTAAATATGGTTCATTAAATTTGAAAACTTGGTTCAGTACTTTGTTTTTATAAGATTTTGAATGTGTGGATCTAAGATCAGTTTATTTCAGTGCTTTTTAATGGCTATACTGGCTGGAAAAGATACCTCACAGTAATATGCAAGAAGAAACCACTTTTGTGCTTGTTAAATTATGGTATTCAGTGTTAAATCCCATACACCGATTAAGTAAAAATTTATGTTAAAATTGCCCTGTAATTTTTCATCTTTTATAATGTCAAGACTAATTGGAAGGTGTTACCTTTTTTAGTTGACACCTTATAATTGTACATATTTATAGGGTACAGTTTTTAAGTCTAGTACCCTGTTTATATGAGTTTGGCAAGTTTTAATAACTACTAAACCAATAGCCAGTTTATACTCGACAAAGTTTTCTGATTCTGTCTCTTAGGTCGGCTCCCTCTTCACCAGAAATTTCACCTCAGTCATCTCCTCGGCCCCATAGGCCTAACAATGACCGACTCTCTATTCTAACCAAGCTGGTTAAAAAAGGTGAGAAGAAAGGACTGTTTGTGGAGAAAATGCCTGTTCGAATATACCAGGTAAGAACCGTGTAAAAAATCGTAAGGGAGAAAATGAAGGTAGATGTCACAATTTATCTTGTGGTTCCAGAAGTACTCCTCCTTGGCCTTCCGGATTAGCTGTACCTCCAGTGCCCTATCATCATATCATACCCACCCTGTCTCATGAATTTCTTATGCCAGGCTACAGAGCTGGCTATATAGCTAGTGCCAGAGTGCTAAAAATGTAAATATGAATGCACATTCAGGATTGGCCAGCCCTGTCACTGACCTGCTGTGTGCTCATGTGATGTCACAAATAAACCAAGTTGAGGGGAATAGGCAGTAAAGAAACTTACTTTATCTGGAGAGAAAAACAAATTAAGGCTCACAGCCTAAGATTAATATGTCAGTGATGACCATTATTTATTGAATACCTACTTTGTGCTGCATGCTTTAAACCTCTAGTTTTTAAAAGACTCTTTTGGAGTAGCAGCTTTTATTCCCATTTTTCAGATGGAAAAACTGAGGTTCAGACAAGGAGAAATGACCTGCCAGTGTCACAGAGCAAGGGTTTAAATCCAGAACTATCTACCCAGTCCCAACTTTATATACTAAATAATCAAAAGCTAAGTAGCTAGAAGCAGAGACTTTAAGAAAAATGTGGAGTCTTCCATTAAGGAAGAGAGCGAATTAAGCCACCTGATACAAGGGAAGCATGGAGTTGGCTGTACTTGGGAAAACCCTATTTTCCCTTTCTACCCCAAATATCAGGTTAGAATTCACTTGTCCTTCACATGGTGGTTTTCCTGAATTTCCCACAATGATTTGGTTTAATAAATAATCTTTTTTATAGCATCTTATGTTTGGAAGGAAGGTTTTCGCTCTCTTTTTTTAAAAGTTCAAAGTTTAACACATTAACTGCCCTGCTAGTTGTATTTAACTCATGCTAGTTTCGAGCCCAGGGCCTCGTGAAGCAAAACCTGGGCAAAACCCTGCACTTCAGTCATGAAAATCTTACTTGTTGATGTTCTTATTGTTATAATTAATATTGACAAATCAATTCTAGAAATGTGGATTCAATGAATAGAAGTTAATAAATTTCGTTTTTCATTAAATTAGAAAGGATCGTTTTTATTCTATTGTTATTATAAAACACCATGGCCCCAAGGAAAAAATTTTTTTTCTAGTGTGGCAATGTGTTAAAAAAGGGAATTATAAACCCTTTTTACCTAATTATGTCACTGAAAATGTCCTCCATGTATTGAATATTTTACCTTCTTTCTTTATTAATTGCTAATTTTCTTTTGTAGATGGTGAGAGATGAGAACCTCAAGTTTATGAAGAACAGAGATGTGTACAGTAGTGATTACTTCAGTTTTGTTTTGTCTTTAGCTTCATTGAATGCTGTAAGTAGCTAGTGGGACTGTTAGTAAAGAAATAAGAAAGGATTGCAAGTTAAATATCTTTTAGCTAAAGCATTCAGTGACTCATCCTCGCTCTCACTTGTTAGCCCTCAGATTAGATACAAAAAAAGTCTCCCATAAATGTGCCCTTACTGGGTGATATTAAACTGCAGGCAGCATTCAGAATGTATAATGTAGATTGTGAGTGAGTGCAGGTTTCCATATACTGGGTGTAAGTGCCCTTGTTTAGTTACATTTTTATGAAGAATCTAAGAGTAGCTATGAGGTTGAGTAGCTGTGAGATCATGTCAATGGATACAGGGTTTTGCAGAGGTTAATTTTTCTTAATTTGTAATCAGATATTACTAGACTCAAGATTGACTTCAAGTACTTTTTTTACTTGAGTACCATTATAATTATATAATGGTACTTATATTTTGGATTATCATTTGCCAATAAGGGAAAAAAATGTTCTTAGTCTCTTGATTTCTTAACACATCCCATGGTCTACAGGCCGTATTTTGAGAAGATTTCATAATAGAAATGAAGAGGATGTCTTCTCTTAGTCTTTTAAAAAATGTAAATTGAAATTTTTTCATAATGAACTGGTTAGATTTTTCTTCTTAATATTTAACTTTATCATGTATCATCCTTCATTTCATAACAATGTGTAATAATCTATAAAACTTCTGTGAAAAATATCCTCTTTTTTTCTCCTTGTCTCCTAGACTAAATTAAAGCACCCGTATTATCCCTGCATGGCAAAGGTGAGCTTACAGCTTGCTATTCAATTCCTTTTTCAAACTTATCTACGGACAAAGAAAAAACTCAGGTGAGAAGTGATATATTTTGATAGTCTGTTGTGACAAGAGACACTGGTTAATTCAATTAAAGTTGAATTTATAATTCCAAAATACTGTGAAAGCAGCTTCCTAATTTTCTCAGGTGACTAAGACATGATCTTTATCTTTAGAGACTGCTAATCTAATGGCAAGGATAGAGAAATACCTGTGATGCAAGGCATAAAGTCTGCATGTCTTTGGGAAATGGGCAAAATCGTATCCAGATGTGGAGATCAGGGTAGGCTTTAAAGACATTGATATTCTCAGAGGATTCTGAAAGGCAGAAATAGAGAAACACAGAGGAATAATCCTAAGCAGAGGGAAGAACCTAACAGATGAGACTTGCCTAAGGAACCAAGAACGACGAGTTATGTTGTACTGGTACACGTAAGGGACTCATTTGAGCTAAGACCAGATGTTGGGTTTGGAACTCACTCAGTGCCCTGAGTGCCAGAGCAGGGAGTTTGGGGTTTTTCATGTGAGATCAATGAAGGTTTTTGAACAGGGAAGTATGTTCAGAGTGATGCCTTAGAAACTCTAGACATTGGTTTTTATCTTCACCACCTGGTAAGGTGTCTGACACATTATAGGTTCTGGCTAAGTAGTTGTTCTGCGAGTAAATGTGATAGATGGAGAGTTGTTGAGCAGTGTTTTGTAGGATATACCTAGAGTGAGGGGAGACTCTGGGTGCAGAGACTAGGTAGAGTTTAGAAAACTGTTGAGCTCCTGCAAGAATGGAGAGGTTTGGGACAGATTTTGCAGTTAAGATGCTCTTGAGAAGAAAACAAATATAATGTCAACTTCATTTTTATGTGTGATAATCAAAGATATATTAATTGGTTTCAGTCTTTAGTATTTGAAAAGAAGAAATAATGTGTTCCCTTCTTTTAATACCTGGAGTAGGATTAGCTAAGGAAATTTAGTTGGTTACTTTGTGAAATTTGCCCATGCTATTTACACATTGCACACTGTTTCCGTTTTGTTTATGTTTAACCATACTGGGCACCGGGGGGCTTAAGGGAAGTGGTGTGGCATTATGGGTACTATAGTCATTATACCTTTTTTTCTGCCTGAATATTTTTATTCAGTAAAGTAGGATATAAATGATTATTATAATAAAGTATAAAAATGTCAATGTAAGCTGTATTCTGAAAGTGGGCATTTTGTGAATGTAAATTAATTGAGCAAAACAAAATGCTACAGGTCAGGCCTTTTTTCCGATTGAAGTTGTTTGATGCAAATGCAGAAGATAAAAGTTAAAGTCTAAGACTTAAGCTTCTTCACGTTTTTGTCAGGAGAGGGGAGGACAGTTCATACCACAGGTAACAGAAGAATGCAAAGCATTGGCTTCTGGGGTGCACTGAGCCACGTTAATGGGCAGTCGCTGAGTATGTCTTACCCCTCCACCGCACGCACCCTGGATAGATGGGTGGGTGGGTGGGTGGGTGGATGGATAGCAGTGGCACTCCATGGGGTCATTTGCTGGGCCATACTCCTAACATTGCTGTCTGCTTTTTTTAAAGGGCTGACACTGAAGAATGGATTGCTACTATCGAAGCATTACTTTCAAAAAGTTTCGACGCTTGTCAGTGGCTAGTTGAATATTTTATTAGTTCCGAAGGACGAGAATTGATAAAGTAAGTGTCAAGGTCTTTTAAGT
This sequence comes from Indri indri, assembly GCA_004363605.1. Classification (NCBI taxonomy): domain Eukaryota; kingdom Metazoa; phylum Chordata; class Mammalia; order Primates; family Indriidae; genus Indri; species Indri indri. The sequence goes on from RJWJ010008550.1 coordinate 19,395, forward strand.
AAGAGAAATTTGTGTGTCTACCAATGACTTAGACCAGAAGTTTCTTATAACCATTTTTATTTCAACTTAAAACTGTTTTTCTGATCAGAGTCAATTTTAAACTCTCCTCCCTGAAGTCAAGAAGAAATTATTCAGGTCACTCAGAAATCATCTCTGTTGGACTAGGCTTGGGCACACGTTCAGTGGTTGCAAGAACGTGTGAGGCAGCTCACCCACTAGGCGCTCACAGGCAGGGCCTAGACCCCAGCTGTGGCTCAGGGCAGTCAGGAATGCCAGTCCCTTCCCGTAGGGACTCACGGTGTGGTAGCAAGAGGTCACTGCACAGTTCACAACGCCGCCTATGTTTGGATTCTGGCTAAAACATTATTTTTCACTAATCTACTGATAGTATATTAGCTATGATAGAATATTTACCTATGTACCTATCATTAAAAAAATTGCCTTCTCTAATAGAAATTCAAAACACCCCAATCACCGTGAATGTTTACGCCTTACTTCCAGTCATCCCTATCAAGTCAGCTTCTCTTGTCCTTGGGGCGTTCAGCATTCCTCTGGGAGACGCCGTGAGCACTGCCTTGATGTTCAGCGTCTCATCCCCTTTCTCCCCAGCGGGTTCTTCCTTCCCTCTGTGTCAGCCGTGCCTTATTCTCACCCCTCAGACCTCCCATGGCAGCTCACCCACTTCTGGCGAGTGACCTGGCCTCAGACTTCCCTCAGATGGGTGCAGATTAACAAATGGGTACCCCCGGCCCCCAGCCCAGGGTCCACGTACCTACCAGAGTCTGGTCCCATCTTGCCCTTTCCTCCTGTTGTTACGGAGGAAAGTGTCCTCTCTTCTCTCGAAAAGAGTCTCTCTACACATGCAGACCTTCTCCAGGAAGTTGGCCCTTTAATTATCTCCCTCTTATTCCTCCATGATTACCTTGTGGAATTTTCTATCAGGTTACCTTTGGCAGCATACATATATGCTCTGGTATCTTTTAGCTTATAACACACAGGGAATTCGGAAATGCGAGTCCCTTCCCACGAGGCAGTCGCAGTCTGGTGGTGAGTCAGAGATCCGATCAAACCCCTGGTCTTCTCCCCTCATCTCTGGGTCTGAGCTCCAGATGTTTGCTTGCCGACTTCACGTCTCCACTTTCTCCCCAGTCTCTCTTTCAGCCACAGAAGTGTTCTTTTTGAAACAAATTAGGGGAGGTCACTTCTCTGAGTTCTTCAGTGGATCCCTGTTGCACTCGTAATAAAATACAGAATCTTTACCATAACCCGCAGAGCCTTGCGTGATCTGGCCTTTGTCCTTCCAGGCTCACGCTGTCTCACTTCCTCCTTGCTTACCTGGCTGGAGCCATCCTGGCTTGCTGGTTCCTTGAACGTGCTGGGCTTGTTTTCCTGGCTAAAGATCCTGGCACCTGTTGTTCCTTCTATCTGGAACACTGTCCCCTCCCCTGTTTCCTAGTGAGCACCTTCTCCCGATGTCAGCTTAAACATCACGTATTCTGAGAGGCTGTTCCCGGTCGCCCAGTCCAAAGGAGGTTTACTCGTGCATCTCCTCCACTGAACCCCAGCCTCTTGAGGGCAGAAGCTGAGTCTGTTTGGTTCCCTCTTGTTTGCAAAGAGCCTGGTAAATAGTAAACACTCAGACATTTATTTGTGCGTGCATGCACATATCCATTTATCTTTATATTGATGAAGAGAGAACTAATAAACATTTCTCCGAAGTCTTGTATGCCTGTCCCTTTATAGTTTGCATTAGAGATGACCTTTCACCCATTTTTCCAGTTCAGTTCTAAAATCTTTTCCCAATAGGACTCCCAAGTATTATGCTAGGCATTAGAGTGTCATAGAGTCATCATCCATTTGGAAGGAACATAGCATATATTTTGTTCATTCCCTATATCCAAGGAGCCTTGCTTTTAAATATCTCCAGAGAAATTCTGTAACTTCCTTTGGGAAAATGTTGTGATTTCTTAGTATTCCTAATGGTCAGGAATCCCAGTGAATTCATCTAAATTCTTCCTGATAGAGTTTATTATAGTTCGTTTCTTTCTTTATGAAGACCAATCACTCATCACTATCAATTGCTATGATTTCACATGTTTGAAGAATTAATCTTTTTTCTCTAATCACTTAATTTCTTTAGAACCTTTAAGATATCTTAGATTGTCATTATTACAACTAAAAATATATATCCTGCACTAATATTTTAGTAACTAAATGTGAAGAAGATATTGTATTTTAGATCAGCCCCTCAGTATAGTCCTTTTTTTTAGACAATTTTAAAAATGCAATTATAATTGTAAAAAATTAAATCTTTAATATTGCTTACAAATTGATCCAAAGAATTCAGACTCCTAACATGAAGGATACTTAACATCTTTTAAGAACTTTCGTAGTGGAAAGTGTTAAACATACACAGAAGCAGACAAAAGGGACCCTCTCCTGTACGCGTTTCCCAGCTCAGGTTGTCGGTATTTTGCCAGTCTTGTCTTACCTGTCTCTCACACACTTGCATGCTCTTCTTTCCCTCTGAAGTGTTTTAAAGTAAATCATAGACAACGTATAATTTCACTATAAATTTTCAGCATGTATCTCTAACAGATTAAAGTTTTAAAAAATGCACACTTTACCGTTATCACACCAAACAAAATTGATGATTCCTTCATATCATCTTATACCTAGTCCATGTTCAGATTTCCCCCAGATGTCTCAGAAAGGTCATTTTACCATTAAATTAGTACAAATTGGGATCCACCAAGGTCCACACATTGCCCTTGGTTTATATGTCTCTTAAGACTCTTTCAGTGTTCAATATTCAGTAGTTCTTTGACCCACCACCCCCCTTTTTTTGAGCCATTTATTCTGGGAGGAGACTGGCCATTGCCCTGTCGAACTCCCCGCATGCTGAATCCAGGCATCCTCCTGGTGCCCCTGGCATGCTGTGAGAGGAAACGTGCGGCACCCCTGTGGGTTTTCTTCCCAAAAGAGTTGGACCCAAATCGGATGAAGCCTCTAGAGCTGGATGTTGTGGGAGTACTTGTCATCTTTTTAAACCTTTTTCTAGTTGTCACTTAGAATCATATTGGACTTGGAACATTGCCTTTGTGTGTCCTTTTGTAATCAGGCAGCTGCTGCGTAGCATTCCCATTTACGGGGAATGAGCAGGAACGCGGTGCCTCGGGAAGCTCTGCTTGGCCCGTGAGCAAGTGCTAACGCTCTCAGAGTCTCGAACTGATGTCTTTGAGTAATTTTGTTTCTTGCATATTAGGTGGGACCTGTGTGGGGAAGGTTGGGTTTACAGAAGTCTGACTTGCTTTTCCACACCACATTTCTCTTTCTTTCAGGATTTTCTTGTTGGAGTGCAATGTGAGAGAAGTACGAGTCGCCGTGGCCACCATTCTGGAGAAAACCCTAGACAGTGCCTTGTTCTATCAGGATAAGGTCGGTCTCATATTTAAATTTTTATTTATATATTCTGTTTTTACCAAATGTTTTAAATTGCAGGTAATAAGAAAGAGAGCCTAGGATTGGAGTCTGGTAGTTTTGCCACATGAAATGCACCTTCTATGAACTGACTTTCTGGTACACGCCAGGGTAGAAGTCATTCTGTCCCTTCCTCCTCATATGCCAGAAACCAGGATAGGCTAGGAATTTAGGTCTGCTTTGGTTCGCTTCAGGATTTCCTTTCTAGAACGCTCCCTTTTCGGAGTCCTTTCTCAAGAATTTATATTAGATCTCTCTGAACTGAGACTAACGTGGGTCTAGAAACTCTAGTCTAGACCAACAGACATCTTGAGCCACCCCTGCTTTGTCTCTTTGCTCAGAAGCTGTTTTCCTGATCTAAACCTGCAGATGGCAACCAAACCAAATAGTGCCGTTCATCCAGGGGCATTGGCCAAAAAATGAATGATCCCTTCATGGGCCTCCATTATTTCCTAATCTTTGTTCCTGTTTCTCCGAATTTCTTCTGGCCTTATTTTCTGCAACATATTTTCTGGTTCACAGCTCCACATATACACGTGGTAAAACAAACCTTGGTGTTCATTACCATCCTCAATCCCCAAAGATTTTAAGTCTTAGGTAAATAAATGACATACAGTGTAAATCTGATTATTCAATCTGTTATTAAGTCCTAGCAAATACAGCAGTTACTTCCCAAGTTTGCTGTTTCAAACAGCTGACACTACATGGAAAACTTTGAAAAATGTTGTTTTCAGAACAAATTGGCTCCTTATAAACATTGGCTGAAGGCAGTGTGTCTCAATAAACTAAATGCAAATTTTAGGAATTGCTACTTCAAATTCAGATGCAGGCTTTGCTATGCAACCTTGAACAAGTCCTTTAAGGAGGATGTTGATCCAGCTACAGTGCCTGGCACCCAAACACTTAGTTCCTCAAATAAGGTCATCAAATATGCTCTTTAGGAAGGTCCTAGAAAAAGACTCTCTCTCAATTCCAGGAATTATTAGGAAGTTGAGGTTTACTCTAAGACAGCGGTTTTTGATCAGCTTAAATAGCCGAGCTATTTTTTAAACAAAACCTTACCTGGATGCAGAATATATAAAATAGGTCACTGGGAGCTGCCTAGGACAGTTTCAATACCATTGCTTCACCCCCTGTAGAAATTTCCTAAGCTGTATCATGAATCCTTAACATAAGGACCATCTCACGCTCCTCCTTCCTCCCATGTACCAGCTCAAACAAAGGATAAAGGCAGTGTTAGTACAGTCCCCCAACAGCTGGAGTCAGGCCATAGCATATCACCCACCAGCCTCTAAAGGCAGGACACGGGTAGAGAGGGAAGGCATGGAGGATGTAAGCGTGGAAGCCGTTTGCTCAGCATCTGTCTGACATCCAGCTGATGTGTTTTCATGTCTATTTTCTCCTCCACAATGGAAACGGTGCCTCTTGCCACTCCCCCATATTGTAAAGTACTTTGAAAATGAAGTGCTATATAAACGCTAAATTTTTACTGTATTTATGGTGGGTGTGACAGGATGGATGGGAATATTTCAAAAGTATGAATACCATCTTCAGAGGAAATGAACTAATAAGAATAGTAAGTAAGCCTGGTCTTAATTTTCAGATCACAGATGGATTTCTAGGGACTCGTCCACAAACAGTTGGGGTGGGAGGGAAAGAAGAAGCAATGTCATAACCAAAACGGTTTCTAAACAAATAAAATGTTTTTCAAAGCTTTCCATGAGGCGTCAGCGGGCTCTCAAGTAAGTTCACGGCTAAGTGGATATCACCGTTGTCATTCTGTCAGGCTGTTGCTCTCCATCTGCTCCATCGGCTTGGTTTCTAGCCCCTATGCCTGTGTCTGTGTTTTTTATTCTTTGCATCTGTGATTATGTGAAGAAGCAGCATAGTGGAGGGCGGGATTCAGGAACATGTCTCCCCCACACCCCGCCTTCTCTTGAGGCAGAAATTGGCTCTGGAGAAAATGTGACTGTTAGTAGAATCATGCCTTTGACTCTGACATCTAGGAAACTAGAATTTCCTTGTAATTACCACTGCCAGCACCAGTCTTTCCCTGGAAGGTAGAACTGAGGATTCTGATTTTGCTCTCCAAAGCATAAGTCCCTCTGAATCTTGAGACTGGATTGTATCAGACTTTCCTTTTGTTCTTATGGCGGTTTACTTCAAATTAATCCTGTTACAAATGTCTGTCTTGTATTCTTTTTCTTTATGTAATTTTATCTTTTCTCTAACCAGTTAAAAAGCCTTCATCAGTTACTGGAGGTACTGCTTGCTCTGTTGGATAAAGATGTCCCAGAAAATTGTAAAAACTGTGCTCAATACTTTTTCCTGTTCAACACTTTCGTACAAAAGGTAAGTGATCTTTTTTGTAATATCTTTTGCTAATACAGCAGATTTATAGTCTAAAGAGATTTTATACATGGAAAAATTTTAGACTATATGGTATGGTTTTATGAGTGTTTCTTCTTAAACATCTTAATTCGTGAATTGTATTACTTGCTAGAATTCTGATACAGGTAGGTATAGATACTCACTGATAGCAGTAGAACATTTTTCATTAAAAGCAGTGTTAGTTGTTCAGTAGCCATTGTGAAGCAATGTGAGGCTCAGGAGTTTTTTAGTTAGATTTTAACAAGCACTTTCTGTATGTAAATTATAGCATTTAAAAATATATTGACTCCTTAAAACATCTCACATTTTTGTCTGGATAGGAATGTAATTTGTCATTCTCGATATTTTGTGACAGCAAGGTATCAGGGCTGGGGACCTTCTTCTGAGGCATTCAGCTCTGCGACACATGATCAGCTTTCTCCTCGGGGCCGGTCGGCAAAACAGTCAGGTAACGCTGCTCACTTTGATATTCCTGGTAGAACGGCCGTGGGTTTTGTTGCCACTTTGTTTCTCTTTGTAGGTGATAAATACTTTTAATTTCGTAAGAGTTCAGGTACTAGTGCTACATAGACTTTAAAATTCTTTGGAGTTCAGTTATTTTTACAACTTCTTTATAGAATTTAGTATCATAACCCATGGAAATGACTACTTAGAATATCAGTCAAAATGTGAAGCGTGAGTGTCACAGGAGGGAAAGATGGATTCCGATGGGAAATTTCACAAGCCTTCAAGGAACAGGTGGTATTGGGGTCCTCTGCTTCCTCTCTGGGGCTGTGAACAGGACTGTTTTGGTAGTAACAGGTTGTTTTAAGTCCAATGCTGATAAAACAGCCAGAATTCAAATGTAAAGTACTGTTACAAACTGAATGATGTTGCACATATAGTATTATTCAAATGAAAGGGAAGTTGTTTTGTAATAATGGGGTTGGATATATCCAAAAATGACTCTTCTGTTTGAAGTTCCTATATTGATGTGTCCCTCCCATCTGTTACATCTTTTGTTTGACAAATTTAAAATGCATAAAATGTTAACATGCGGTAATGACAAGTACTGTTTATGGAGCGCTTATATGTACCAGATACAACTGGTCACTTTACGGTGGTATACTTTTGATAGTCACAATTCAGTAAAAATTAGCCAATTTCATCCTTGTTCTCAGGCAAGAATTAAAACACAGAGATGTTAAATAACTTGTTAAAGGTCACAAAGCTAACATATAGGTGGAGCCAGTATTCATACCCCGCTGTGCTGATTTCAAAGCCAGAGCCTTCCCCTGTATGTAATACATCACATAAGCAGTTTTCCTTTCTTTGTTAAGGGAGGCAGACTTGCCACTTAGGCCTCTCAGCTTCCTCTTTAGTATTAAAAATCAAGTACTGACACTACAACATGCTCTGTGTGTTGACACAATGTTGAGATTTACAATATCCCTTTTCCTCTATTAGCTCTTTCCCGTCTGGGACTCCGCTGACACTGGCGATTGATTTAAATTTACTGTAATTCAGCTGCACATATAGTCGGTATTATTTTGCATTTATAGAGCAAACATTTGAAAACGTTTTCACTTTTAATATTTTATTCGGTCCTCAAAATCACACAGTAGAACAGGTAGCCTTATCTTGGCCATTATATGAAGAGGTCAGGTGGTGTTCTGGTAGACAGTGTGCCCACATTTGTACAGCCCAGTGAATGGCAGAGGCAGGGCCAGACCTCCAGCCTCAGGGGTTCTCCTGGTATACTGAGGCACAGGAAGATTACCTGTCACGTCCTAAGCATTCAGTACCGAAGGTGAAAACATGAATGGATTGGTTTTAGAATATAAGTTAATATGTGGGGGGGGGAAACTCTTTTGAGCTGGCTTAAAACCTGTGACCTTTTTGTACTTTGACCTCTTCTACTATCAAGCATTGAGAAATAATTTAGGCCCAGAATATCATGAACCAGCAAATCTTCTCCCACTTTGTGTTATTTCTAATCACAACACTAATGTACACTTTGTCTTCTCTGATGACAGATACGTCGATGGAGTTCAGCACAAGCACGAGAATTTGGGAATCTACACAATACAGTGGCATTACTTGTTTTGCATTCAGATGTCTCTTCCCAAAGGAACGTTGGTAAGCTTTAACATAGCTTAAATACAACAGAAAAAGGAAGAGATTGAATTTGTCGAGCATGGAGAGTAATAACGTTAGCAATTAAATGGATATTACCTGTTTCTCATTTGGCTATTTGATAATTGAGGAGCACTTAAAACTTTCTGTTTTAAATCATGTTAAGCTTCACCTTGTCACAGGAGAAAGTGAGTCAATCATTTATTTTGGGAGATGGGAGAATATATGAATATTTTTAAAAAATACTAGGATTAAAGGCTAATTCAGAGTTCATTCCTCACCAAAATTTTGAACAATTAATACAGTGGGAAAATCAGCCAAGGTGTGGCTTGGAGTCTCCTACCTGTGTGAACTTTGACCAAGCCACCTGACCTTTCCGATCCTTAATACAAAATAAAAATACTAAAAACATAATTCTCCAGGTGTAATAAGGATTAATGAGATAAAATGTTGAAGTACTTTGTAGAACCAAAGGGAATTCAAATGTAAATTATGTCATTCAAATATATTTGAATATAAGGTATAGTTGGTAGCATTTCCTATTTTGTCACCCAGAACCAATAGGATAGTCATCATTTAGTATAACAGAGGCACAAGTTGTCCTATATGATTATCCAAAATCCTAACCTATGTGTGTTCTATGTTTTTATACTGCTTCTGGGCCTTGTCATGACAGTAACAACAATAGTAATAACACAGAGCAGCCGAAATGTATTCAGTGTTTTCTGTGTGCTGTGCCTTACATGGTGCTTTAAATGTATTGTGTTTAATCCCCACAGCAAGCCTGTGAGGGTATTATCCCCTTCTATAGGCAAGAAAACTAAGATATGGAGAGGTTTAGTCACTTCACAGGTCTCCAAGCTAGTTGGTGGCAGATCAGCCAGGATATGAATGCGAGCTCTGACCCCTGGGGCTGCGGTAGGTGGCACTTTAGTGTCCCCTGGCTAGGAAGATCTAAAGGCAGGACATGGGATAAATATCACAGGCCATGATTCTGAGAGAGAAATACTTATTGATTCTCTAAAGGGATGCTGGAGGAACACAAGGATATGGTTGTAAGTAGAGTTTGGTTACTAAACTCTGACTCTTTCATCTAGAAAGACAAAGCTACCTAATTTCATGAGTTCAGACTGTTTTATAAAAGAAAATTAAAGAATGCATTCGTGGTTTTCTAGCAAATGAGGTGACCCCTTCCATATGGGTTGATTTCACTTAGCAAAGGTGGTGTTGGCCATTATTTGAGGACAGTTGCTTGAGGAACAAAAGTGTCTTATCCACTGTATCTTCAGTGGCAGCCTTGGGCACTTTCTCTTATACTATCTACATTTTACCTTTGTGAAAGATTTTCTTGAGTGGAGTTACTGCGAGTCCACAGCTACACTGTAGGCATACACTGAAGGAAGTGGGCAAACGTTTTCTCTCATCTGCATGACTGGCTTCCCCGATAGACTGTGAGGGACCAGCTTGTAAGTTCTCAGCAATCGTGTGTGAATCTTGAGAGAGTCACGTTACCTTATGCCTGTCTGTTTTGTGGAATAACACCAAGTGAGACAGATTGTGTTTTGTGCTTTGCTTCTTTGATCTCCTAAAGCTCCTGGCATATTTAAACAACGGCCACCTGTTAGCGTTGCTCCCTCGAGCCCTCTGCTGCCCCTGCATGAGGAAGTGGAAGCCTTGCTGTTTCTGTCTGAGGGGAAACCTTACCTGTTAGAGGTATGTACTTGTTACTCTAAAGCCATTTTCTTTTTATTTTAGTTACTTCTCCTATTTAAGGAAAAGCGCCTTTTTTTTTTTAGTTACATTTTGCATATTGCTCTGATGAAGAGGAGTATTGTTAAGAGAAGAAATAATTCTTTCAAACTGATTTTTCTTCCTGTGTATAAGTCAAAAATAAATAATTAGTAGAGGAGAATATATTAGTCCTGTTTTCTGCCAAGAAGTGGACCTCTAGGCCCAGCCCAGCCAGCCACCCTCCCGTGCCCCAGGGAAGTAGATGGCGCTTCACCAATCAGAGTCACGCAGTTTGCTAGAGAGGGCTTCCCCCGCCATCTCTCGTGTACCCCTGGTCCTGGAATGCTGTAACTCGGAACCTCGGGTGTTTGGAATTGGGCTGCCCCATCCAAGCCGCCTCTTCCGCCCAGAGCTGCCCCTCCTGCGGACTTAGTCTTCCCACTCTTCCTCCACGACCTGATTTGTGCACATGTGAGTCTATGAACAGTATGCATTCTGGTTTTTAAAATCACATCAGCAGTGCTGTGCTACATCTCTCTCTCTCTCTCTCTCTCTGTCTCTCTCTCTTTTTTTTTTTAGCTTAATATTTTTTGGATCCATCAGTGATTAATTTAAGGAGAGAGCATTTGCCTTTGAAAATCTGATGAAAGTGACTCACTCTCTCCCGAACAAAAGTGTACACTTGCACAAAATTGTGTAAATTTTCAGACAGGCTCAGATACCTTGAAATCTATCTGTAGACTTCTAGTTAAGAAACCCTGTTTTGATTCAGTGTTGATGATCTTAAACCTGAGTAAATTTCAGTTTAAGTCAGGAACAGCAGATTCATTGGTAACTGTGGTATGAGAAGAGCTTACCTCCGTTACTTCCTCCCACCAGGTGATGTTTGCTCTGCGAGAGCTGACAGGCTCACTCCTGGCGCTCATGGAGATGGTCGTGTACTGCTGCTTCTGCAATGAGCATTTCTCTTTCACTATGCTGCATTTTATTAAGGTGGGACGTGAGGTAAACCTAGCAGTAGCCAGGTGGCCTTTGGTTGAGGCTCTAGGAGGGCATTGCTTTGCTCCAGGCAGTATGCTGTTTTCAGTAGCCTAAATTGTTTTTTCTAATCATAAAAATAGTCTAGGCTTGTTTTTATTAGTTTTTAATTACATAGATAATACACTACGACATTCTCTTTGTGAAAAATTTAAGCATACAAATGAGGCTAAAGTCTCCTTTGACCACCACCAGTCCTCCTTGTCCCCCGCTCCACTTACCCCAGGGGCCAATACCGTCACGTTGGCATGTTTCCTTCCAGGCTTCTTGGTGTGAATTTACACTACACATACTGGTTTCTGCCCACAGGATTTCTACACACCTTCCTGCCTGCACTAGTATTTACAACAGTGATGCTGACAGGAAGCAGGTGGTTAGTGGATCATGTCTTTAGGCTCTTATTGCCATGTGTTTTGCCCTCAGCCTTTTTTGTACAGGCCTATATCAGAGGTGATTAAGTTCCTGTCTTTGCTATTTATTAATTATATGGGGCAGTTTCCTCCTCTGCAAAATGGGAAGAAATGTGACTGACTTCGTAGGTTGTGAGGATTTAGTGAGCACCTGACACCTTGGGAGTAGGATATTATAACACAGCATCCTTTTCTACCCTTATATATATATGAATTTATTAAATCGTCCAAAGGAGTGTGAGTTTTATGAACCTTGCTTTCTTCACTTAGTGTATCTTAGCAGATTGTTCTGTTTCATAAGCTGACTTTTTTATATACTTCACTCATAGCATACTTACCTCAGAGCATTCTCATAGCTATACCATCATATTCTGGAAAACAAAATAGGATATGTACATATATAAATTCAGGTCTATTTAATGACTTACCCTCTCCCCTTTCCCTTCATCCTCTCTCCTTCCTAATTTAATAGTAAAGTATCACAGAGTGTTACAGCTGGAAGGACCTTAGAGGTCGTTTATTTTAGTTCCCAGATTTAGCACTTGGGGAAACTGAGGCCCAGAGAGGGGAACTGACTGGCCCAGGGTCCAGTTAGTGGTAGAACTAGTACTTGGTTCCAGCATGTTGATTGCCACTCCATTGTGCATTCACTGAAATTTTTATACTTTTAAAAAATATTTCAGAACCAGCTAGAAACGGCTCCACCCCATGAGTTAAAGAATACATTCCAACTGCTGCATGAGATATTGGTAAGTCATAAATGTTCTGATTCGCTTGTTTTAGGTATTTATTAGTCAGCATGTGTTTGTAAATAAAAAGTTGTATGTCCTTTTATTGTTTTTCCCCTTCATTTGGTCTGCATTTATCAAGTCCTATTCCTGTCAGTCATGTGCTTCATGCATTACTGATTTAGAGGTGAGCAGTTACGAAGCTCTACCTCTTTGAACTCAGTTACGTGAGGGAGCTGGACAAGTACACAGCGGTTACAGTGCACAGAGCAAAGGGGAGTAGCGGAGATGGGTAACCGTTACTGAGGCCTTACAACAGGTAAGGCACCGTGCTAAGCACAAATGTTGCCATGTGTAAACCTCATGATTACCCACAGAGGTAAGTTGCTGGCTTTACAGTTTATCAAATCTTAAACACCACTGATTGTATATGTACTACTGAAAATATTTTTAAGAGTCAGGAAACTGAAATGTAATTGATCACAGGATGCTTTCCAATTTCGGAAATATGAAAAGCAGGAAAAAAATTCATTTATAATCAGCAATATTATGGAAACCGAGGTTTAGAAAGGTGGAGTGTTTTGCCGAAGGCCATCCCTGGCAGGTTGAAGATCTGTGGCAGAGTCGGGATCTGAGCCAAGAGACTGGCCCCAAAGCCTGTGCTCGCTACCAAACCCTGAGGAGCTCAGTGAATTGCGAGTAAATGGCACGACTAGAAGAAGGAGGGGGAACTGAGTGGAGCTTGGGGAAAAAGCCCAAGCTTTGTCATGAAAAGCTTTGGGTACCCGTGCTAAGGCATGCGGACTTTTTCCTGTAGGCCAGTGGTTATGAGCTGAGGAGAGAGACGCTCTAAGCTAGTGTCACCCTAAAGAGAGAGAGGGACTCTATCCCTTAAAGAGAGGGGAGCTTCTTAGAGAGAGGCACTGTGTTCCCTTTAGGTCCCTAATACTTAATATAGGTCTTGGCACAGAGTGGCCATTCGGTAAAGAGTTTGGAATAAGAAAAATAACATCTTGGATACCATTTGTTAAAATCGTATTTTTCTGGTCCTTTACCTGCTTTTGGTGCTTTTACAAACTTGGGAAGATTGTTGCTTCTCAAGGGTAGGACTGTGTATAGTTCATCTGATCAACAACAAACCCATATAGTTTACTACCCTCCGCACAATTCAGTTCTTAGAACTGGAAATATAGTAACAAGTGACACCCACATTCAGCCCTATGTAGCATGGCAGAAACATTCACTTCACTTTTTAGAGCCTGTATAATAACAAAACGTCAACACATTTTTAGTAAACAAGTTAGAGCATAAACCTCTTATCCTTAGGATCATGCAATATATGTCCTTATAATCCACAGAGAACGGTAGGTATAGTTGGTCAGAACATATAGATAGGAAATGAATGGGTCTTTAAATATTACTTAATAGTTTTTCATCTTAGTTTAAAATGTAAGATATGCTTGTGATATATGGTGATGACATAATATTTGTTTGTATTGGGTTTTGTTAGGTCAGAAACCAATTCCTTGAATAGAATTATAAAGAAGGCACCAGTGGCTATGACACAAGCTTCTTCTTTTCATTCACCAACCTTTATTTCCTTCCTATCACAGGTCATTGAAGATCCCATACAAGGAGAGCGAGTCAAATTTGTGTTTGAGACAGAAAATGGATTACTAGGCAAGTATGCCTGGCCTGTGAGCAAATGTCTGCAGTAAATATGTAGATAACCTGTTGTTCTGGCCGTTTCTGCCTCTTGCTGCTCTCCCTGGCTTAGATCAGTGAGTGACACGTTAGATGTCTGGTCAGGGCCACTGGGTTCCCTCATTCTAGTTGGGAGAATTAAAACCCAAGGGTCTTATCACCCTAGACACTCTCATACCTTCAGTAAAGTGCGGCTTGAGGTCCTTTTCCCAGCTCAGGTAAGAGTCAAGGGTGTTATGACTTACAAGCTGAAGGCTGCTCTCTGATGGAGGAAATCATTCATTCCACACCACAGCCATTGGGGAGGAAAACACTAAAACCTCAGACTTGGGATGTTGTCAAGCTCATGAAATGTGATTATCTTTTTTCCTATGATTTGAATGTAACCAAATTTCCCTTGTAAACTCATAGATGTTTTCTGTCAAGACTTTCTGTTTCAGAAGGCTACATTGGCTTTAATGAGCTATTTATTAGAAAAAGTTTAGTTAAAAATAGTGTTATTCACCTTCCACCACGCTCTTATATTTCCAGTTAATCTGAGTCATTTTAGATTTTGCTATATATTAAGAGGAAATTTGGGGTCTCCTGTTATTGCAGAAAGGAGATTTCAGCTAAGAAGTCCAGAAGCTACAGCTTTCCAGGGCAGCCCTTTGGAACAGTGTACTCTAGTCAGAGCGGTACCCAGGCTCTCTGTAACCTAAAAACTATAAACTCCTTAGGAGCAGGACCAAGTATTATTTATTTTTAAACCCCTGAAACACAGAGCAGGAAATATTCGTTGAACCGAATTAGTATAAATTTCCATTTATCAAACTAAAAGTGTTATAACTACTGTTTTCTCAGTAGTATGGTACGTAGAAAAGTCTCTGGGTGAATAATCAGCCAGTGTAAATTTTAATTCCTTTTTAGTTCTTCTGAAAGTCAAACTTTCACCACCATGTATGTTTTTTGGTCCTATCTAAAGTAGTGTTTCTGCCCATTAGAATTTGGGGGAGTCTGTTGAGTCAGGTACCACCACGCTTTTTAGTTAAGTTGTTCCTCACCTGCTTATCAAAATTGTTTGTCAGTTTTTGGAACAAGAGACCTGTGATTACTTGGACCCACTTCCAGCTTCGTCCTTTACTCTTAAAATGTCCTCTTCTTCTCCTTCAGCTTTGATGCACCACAGTAATCATGTGGACAGCAGTCGCTGCTACCAGTGTGTCAAATTTCTTGTAACTCTTGCTCAAAAGTAAGTATAGATTTAAAATGCAGAGAGGAAACAGTGTTTTAATTACCAGTCAAATATGACCAGAAAAAAAAAAATCTGCCCTTGCTTTGTTACCTAGAGAATCTGACTCAGAGAATGCTCGCTTGGAAGGTATAGAAACCTATTTAAATGATACTTAAAAAAAAAAAAATGTAAATAGAAACCTATTTAAATGATACTTAAAAAAAAAAATGTAAACAGAGAGTATTAAAAGAGTAGCAGATCTTATGGAATCCAAAAAACAAAAAAGCTAAACCACCAGGCCTTATTAGTCACATGTGATGGGTGGTTTCAGTGACATGCCTAGAATCATAGAGCTAAGATAAGACTTGAACACAAGTCGATTGACTTTAAAGTGAAAGTGCTTTATTTTTAATCGTGGTAAAATATACATAACATAAAATTTGCCATTTTAACCATTTATAAGTATACAGTTCAGTGGCATTAAGCACATTCACATTGTTGTGCAACCATCACCGCCATCCATCTCCAGAACTCTTTTTCATCTTCCAAAACTGAAACTCTATGCCTATTAAATACTAACTGCCCATTTCTCCCTTCCCCCAGCCCCTGGCAACCACCATTCTAATTTCTATCTCCATGAATTTGACTACTCTGGGTACCTCATATAAGTAGAATCATACAGTATTTGTCTTTTTGTGTCTGGCCTTGTGTCTTCAAGGTTCATCCATATTGTAGCATGTGTCAGTTTCTTTTTTAAGACTCAATAATATATTGTTGTATGTATGTACCACATTTTGTTTATCCATTTGTCTGTTGATGGGCATTTGGAAAGCAAAATTTCTTGATGTTAGAAGAAACCTTAGTGATTTGCTAGTTTAACTGCCTTATGCAATACGCGGGCAGACAATCGATCAGAGTGACAGTGTAATGCCCAAGGTTCTTGAGCAGATGACACTGCCGTCACCGAGTCTTGCACCGTGCCATCTTTACAGCTTCATTTATTTTGCTCCAGATTTTTGCCGATTCCTAGGCACAGGATTGCTGTACCTGGGCTTGTACCATAATAAGAATGAGGAATCTCTTGGGCTTAATCTGCTCCACTTGAGCTTCCTAAACAGATATAAATTAGAGCCCAATTGAAATAATACGTGAACACGCATTTCCCAGATAACATGGTATTGTGGACACAGATGGATGTTGTCCTACCACGATTGTGAGTTCAGTAATGACCGTTGATATTGTCGGCATGTCATCATAAATATTTGCCTAAGAGTGGCACTTCCGAATAGTGCTGGGGCCACGTGATATGTCTGAAGCCAGCAGAGGCTCTGTCCAGACACCAGTGCGTTCGTACTTCTGCATCCTTCACACATCCACTGACACACACATTAGTGGCAATATCACCTTCAGTCCTGTCTTCAAATGTGAAGGACAGCGTGCTACATAGCCAAATAGAAATGGAGAGAGAGAGGAGGCTCCAAGACCATGCTTTAAAACTGTTTTCCCATAATCTCATTTTTTTATTCAAATCACTAGAATTAAAGACTAATTTGATTATATCAAGAGGTCATTATTAAATGTGCAATTCATTATGGATTTTTGTTACATTTTAAAATTTCTAACTTGGAATAGAACTGAGTGGTTGAGAGACGCTGCACTACACATTTACCTTGTTCTACTGCCTTTTGAAGTTTAAACATGTGAATGTATTATGTATCCAAACAAAAAGAGAGTAAAAATTTAATGTAAAGGCAACTGAATTTTAATGAAAGTAGCATTTGTGTTTCAAACTAAAAAGGGTACTGTAGATTAAACAAGTATATTTGCAAAGAAAGCATTTGGCTATTAGAAATCTCCTCAATCACCAGGTGCCCTGCTGCTAAAGAGTATTTCAAGGAGAATTCCCATCACTGGAGCTGGGCTGTACAGTGGCTGCAGAAAAAGGTAATTAATTGAACTTTGAATTTTTCTAGCTATATTATAGGAATCAGTAACAGCCTGTCTCATCAGGAAGTATCTCTTAAACCTAATTTGGAGACTGACCTCAAGGTATTTTCAGACTTCAAACATTTCTTTGGTACGGTTGATACCTGCTTGTATGCATTAAATTTGTGTTTTCACACATGTGTCTTAACTTTGCAGGTGAAAACGTAGGGATGATTATATAAGAAGTAGTATTTGACTGAGGTCTTAAGAGTGGAATTGAAATCTTCCATGGACCTCCTAATGTGATAGAAGGCCTGGGTAGACTCACATCCTGTTTTGGTTGCATTTTAGACACTAATGCCTAATGGTAGAAACTGTGGGCTCACAGGGGCTCATTTGTGACTCTAATGGCATTTTTGACCTTTCATTTCAGATGTCAGAACATTATTGGACACCACAGAGTAATGTCTCTAACGAAACATCAACTGGAAAAACCTTTCAGCGAACCATTTCCGCTCAGGTGAGGGTCGTCTTTTGTTTCTGTGTGGTTCGGAACCCCGATGGAGCATTCTCAGTGTGTTTCTCAGAAACTGCAGCCGCAGAGCAGAGAGGTATGGGTTGAAAATGAGAACAAGCAGAAGAAATGATTGAATTCCTGTGAAAAGACTACAGATAGGTGTGCACTTAGGCACATCTGTGCAGACTGTTTGCCTAGTAGCAAAGTGGCGCAGGTGTGTTGGGCCGGTCGCAGCGGGGATGGAGGTTGAGCAGGGTTCTCTGATGGCCACAATGCAGGTCGCACTCTCAGGCTCCCCGTGCCACCAGAGGTCAAATGAGAGGAGTCTTCCCTGGTGGTTGCTGCTGCCGCTGAACAGCCCCTAACTTTTCCTTCTCACGCTTAAATCTCCTGCAGGACACGTTAGCATATGCCACAGCTCTGTTGAATGAAAAAGAGCAATCAGGAAGCAGCAACGGGTCAGAGAGCAGTCCTGCCAATGAGAACGGAGAGAGGCACCTGCAGCAGGTATAACGGTAGGGCCTGTCCCATGTGAAAGGGTGACCCTGCTCTTAAGCTTTCCAAAAAGAGTTTCCGGAATCAAGGAAAAAAGATGCCTCCTCTCCATTGCGAGTCTAAAGAGACACCAGCTCCACCATCGAAGTGATCTCAGTTCGTAACTCACTCACAGTGTGCTCACAGAGCTGAGCAGTGCCGCAATGTGAAATTAATACACAGTTTGGAGGCGTCTGTGGCTGGCCACTCACTCAGCCTGGGGACAGTCCTGATGAAGCCAGGCCACTGATGTGTTTGTTCCAGCTTGTTCACTGCATTCCGCCAGGTTATTGAAAAATCCACCTTCTGCTTTCAGCAGCCTTCCTGGAAATACAGACCCTTGAAGGGAAAGGCCTCGTGCTATTCATGCTATTGACCTGCTGGCCAGGGGTCAAAGGATAGTTTTATTAAATATATATACATATATAGTATATATTTTTTCAGTACTGATCACTATAGTAGAAAAAGAAAAGAAATATTTATTGAACACATACTACGTGTAAAATACTGAAGCAAGCATCAGTGTAGTTACGTTATTGCATCTTCTCCGCTGGTCTGTGCCCCTCCATAGCTCTGGTCTCCTCTGCAGGCCTGTCTCAGTGCTTGGCACAGACCAGGCCCCAGTGAAGTGAACGTTGCTGATGTTGTGTCATTTTTTCTAAGCGTTATCTTTCAGATCCTCATAAACAACCATGTTAGGTAGCCATTACCCTGGTTTTACAGGAGGGTAACTGAGGCTCAGCATAGTGACACGACTTAACCCAAGGTCACTCTTGCAGTTTACCTCATCACCTCCTTCATTTGCAGAGAAAACAAAAGCTATCAGGCAGGAGCTCCTGCAGCTGCTGGTTCCGGAACTAACAGCCCCTGCCTCTGCGCTGCCCGGTCTCCTTCCCTGTGACGGTAGAGGAAGTTTGCCTCCCCTCCCATCTGGGGGCGCAGAGAGAGAGTGTGGTGTGTGTGTGTGTGTGTGTGTGCGTGTGTGTCTTTGGTATATTGAATTCTCCGTCTCTGCCAGATCCTTCCCTGGGCTGTCTCAGCACACTAGTTTTCTCCCGTCTTTTCCCTGCCTTCTTTCCTCTTCTTCACAGCCAAACTTCTCCAAAGAACCATCTAAACTTACCCATCCCCATTTTCTTCTCTCTTGCTCACTCTTCAGCCTCTTTCCTCCCAACCCCTCCTTCTGTCCCACTCAGCAGTTGGGGTGGCAGGTGGCCCCCAGTTTTCAGTGCTTGTCTTAGTGGGCCGCCCTGAGTTCTAGACACGGACATCCGGCTCTCTTGTTCTTGATGTCTCCACTCGGTTTATCTCAAAGACCCCTCAAACTCAGCATGCCCTGCTCCTCCTCTCTGCCCCCTCCGAAGCTAGTCCTCGTCAGTGTTCCTACGTCACACACGGCACCCCGCGCACCAGGATTGGGCCAGACGCCTCAGTGCCATCCGGATGTGCTGTGCTCAGAGGGCCTTTTAAACAGCGCCGTCCATCTCTGCCATCTGTCCTCACCCCTTGTCTCCTGGATCTGGTCCTCCATTCTTGCTTCTCTCTCATTCACTTGCTAAAACCCGTCAATCACTGCCATCCTTTGCTGTGGGTGCAATCCTGCCTGATTTGGCCTCTGTATTACGCCCCCCCCCATTTTCTGAATTTTAGTTCATTCAGATGTACTTTGTTCCTTCCATCGCATGCCCCTCCTTTCTCCCACCTAACTCCCACTCTGCTCACGTGTCACTTCCGCAGTGTCGCTGCTCCTCCCTCACCCCACCACCAGCGAGGTCAGGCCCCAGCTCCTGGTAGGGATTCAGAACTGTTACATGCATAAACCAAAGGCCACACGGTTGGTGACAGAGGTAGCGTTCAGACCCAAGAACGACCCTGGCTGTGGCAGGTGCGGTAGGGGAGACGAGCGCAGTGCCCGCACGCAGTGGGCGTCAGTGGCCCAGTCCCTCTCTCTGCTTTATTACATGGGCCACGCTGGGTTCTGACTTTGGTGCGGAGTAGTGTCGTGACTTCAGGCAAGTCACAGGGTGTTTCAGTGACGAAATGAGATCATAGACATGAAAGTGTTTTGCATAATCATGAATTGTCAGATATAAGGGGTAGTAGTTTTCAATATGTTTTATTACCCTTTAATAGACATTGAGTTAAGTTGCTGCATGAAGATGTGTTTATATTACAGAACACGAATCAGTTGGCCTAGAAAACTTTTTTCTCTGACTTTAACCATACGAACTTTAACTTCCTTTTATTTTCACAGGGTTCAGAATCTCCCATGGTGATTGGTGAGTTGAGAAGTGACCTTGACGATGTTGATCCTTAGAGGAACATGTCCAGCCCAACAAGGAATCAGGCCACGATACTGGATGCTCAGCGCCTTTTGAAACCAGAATCTCGTCCTTGGACCCTTTGCAAAAGCCTGGAGACTGGACTGGGAGAGCCGCCGTGACTCGGGAGCATCGTGTGTCTTTCAAGGAACACGTTCTTTGGACCCTGGAAGGCTGGGAGCTGTTTGGCAGTGGGAGCACTCGGCATGTGGATCGCTGTCCCGGGAGCACGGTCCACATGTGCATTCACATTTTTGTGAAGATTTTAGGAAATAAAGCCCGCGGCAGACTTTTTTGTTACATGAACCTACGAGAGTGAGCGTACAGCTGTTGCTTTCTCTATGATGCTACAAAAGAAATTCCTTTGGTTTTTATATTTTAAGAAAAAAAAAGCAAGCTGCCTTTAGATATGTGGGGGCAAATTTTTAATCTTGCAGCAGCGTTGAATAGAAATATCCAATTTAAAATGATGTAAAGATATGTGATAAAATTCCTTTTCATTGTAAAATAGTAGTTAATTCAGTTTACACAGACCTTTGTATTTAATATGTCTCCCTGTTTGTTTAGAACAGTTGGATCTGAACGAGAGCCCTGGGCGTAAGCTTGAATCTTGATGAAATGTTACCAGGATCAAAAAATAGGAAATTATTAAGCTCTTTAAAGTATTTTTTTTTATATATAACTGAGATTGAAAAGAGCAAAAAAAAAAAAAAAAAAAAAAGACATTTAAAAATGCTGTGTTTTCCAAAAGTACAGGGTGCATTCTTTGACATCAATCACTAAAGAAGTCACGAGTTATTCCCAAAACAAATTTTAAAAACAGCACTTTAAGATATAATTTTATTGAGTTTGACTTCATAAAATTATCTGCTTAATGCTTGGAGACATATTGAATAAATCGTAGTCTTAAATCATGTGATCTGCAATCATTTGCTTTTGCTTAAAACATAATTACTGAAACCCCTGGGTATCGGTTGTATGTGTAGTCTAGTATTTGAGCTGGGAGACACTGCTTGTGAGTTTCATAGTGATTTTAATACAGAGAAAGAATTTGAGATTTTGTTTCTCCTCCACATGACTAGTTAACACTGAAAAGACAGGCAAGGTTTAAGATTTATTTTCCCAGAAATAACTAGAAAGCAATTGACCAACCATCCATTTAGTTGTATTTGCCAAGTCTAGCACCATTCACTCATTTCAGGTTAGATACCAGTTCCCTTTTTGGGGGGGGCAGGGGGAGCTTACACCAACCTATTTCATATATATTTTGTACATTTTGTATTTTGAATTGTTCACACACATTTTCAGCCCTGTTTTGCCTTCAGTTACATGTTCTGCCTTATTTTCATCTCACCATGCACAGAACTAGGAGCCTTAGGAAGTGCCAGGTTGCCACCGTCACACTTGCCAAGTCGAAGAGGCGCGGCCAGCCCCAAAGTGCCTTCTGGCTGTTTGGGCGTTGTGTGTGGGCACGTGGCCGGGCAGACAGCTCTCGTCGCTGTGCTCCTTCAGCACCCGGTCATTTCACTCTCTGGCGGCGGGAGTGTCTGCGCGGTCGGGCTTCACTTTGTCACCTTGTGACTTGCCGCAGGCTCCTGATGAGAAGGTGGAAAGGCCGGCACTTAAGAGCAGAAGTGTGCCCTGGGAGAACGGACAGAGGCCAGTGGCAAACTTTAGGTGGTGCGATGTTCTTGCAGTTTGGAATGTGATGTTCTAACGTTGATTTTGCATTCGTGCATCCTCCATGCCCTGCGGTTTCCCTGACCCCCTTCTCACCTCTCCACCCCCATCCTTTCCCAGAGATGGTGTGGGGCATGACACTGACACGCTGGCGATGATCCACGCTGGGAAGTCATCGCTGGCAGCTGCACTCTCAGGAGCCCAAATTCAGGAGTGAAATCGCCACTTCTAGTCCCCTTATTTCCTATGGAAACAACGCCTTCCGCACCCCCAGCACCTGCTGTCCTCACTAAAGCTTCATCAGGATCGCCTGTCACCAGTGTGTACCATACGCTTTGGTTCATTTGCTTACATTGTTGACACAGTGAACATCGTCTTCACTTTGCTGGTAACCACTTGATTTCCAACGGCTGCAGTCAACAAAAACCTGCTGATGACTTTTTTTAATGTAGTACAACAAGTGACAATTATGACAGGCTTATCTTGGAAGAGTTGTCATTTTTACTGCCAATTTTTTGGATGAAGATGTTTTTATAAATCTTTCAAAATGGTCTGCAAATCGAGCAGGAATTGCACAATTAACTCAATGCTGTGTGTTCTCAAGAAGCTCCCTTAGTGAAGGCCGATCTTAGGATGGCCAATGCCTGGGAAAGAAAACAAGCAAGCGTCCCAGCGTGCACCTCACCGTGACTTCTGGAGGACTCACATGGTCACTGACAACGAGAATACATTGTAGGACCTAGGGCGCCGTGTCCTCAGACTTACCCTGTCTTGCCCCACTCTTCCCGCTAACATTGAGGTGTGTGCAGTTACCTTTTGAGCTTGGAATAAGCAGACTGGAATTTTCCTCTGCTACCTCTTGTGTACAAAATCTTGTTTATAAAATTTCAAAAGGAAGTAGATAAACTAGGGAAGACTCTTAATTCTAAATTTGTTTCATGCGTGGCAGAATTCTTAGCTTCTAAGAGTATAAAATAAATTTTTCAAAAACGTAGAGTTGGAGTGGCCCGGACATTTTTTCTCCATATATCCATACAGCCGTATTGGGGTGGGGGCCGACCTGGGCCTGTGGCCTGGTGCTGTGATTCCTTTTAATACCTTGCACTAGCAAGGGGACTGTGAGTCTTCTAAGCCTTTTGCTATTCTCCCCTCTAGATAGTCTGACCATTTTAGGATCCATTTGCATAGCTTGGGCCAGGACGCCGAACTTGGGTTGATGGCCTACATTCACCTCCCCAAAGGTTTCAGCTCTCCCAAGTAGTCCCCAGCATAAGTCGTGTCCCCTGGTCAAGCTGGGCTTCTCGCTAGACCCCACAGGTCTGTCTCATTCCTGTGTCCTGTGTTGCTCGTATGGGTCCCCTTCCCTGATTGCTAGTCCAGATCTTCCTCCTCCCGCAGGCCATGCCTGTTCCTCCCCAACTCCTGTGTCCACCTGCTAACCATCCGCAAGAACCACGTTGCTCTCTTCTCTCGAGTCACGGAGCTGTGGGGTGTGGGTATCTCAGCACTGACACTCGATCCTGTGGCACCTTGGGGACAGGAGGGGAGTCGGGTTGCACAACAGGCAGAGGTGCCAGTGTCACAGATACACAGTGCTGGCATTGCAGTCATTACTATCTGTCAACTCTTCCACATTTTCCATATATGACACTAAATTGTCAGAAAGTATGTTTGGAAGGATTTTTGCCTTTGCAGGCAGATCCCTTATCATTTATGCCGTGGGCTGTGTAGAGATGGACCTTGCTAAAGACAGCGTGCTCACCAACCTCAGAGGAGGGGTCTGGGGAGTCCCTCACTGAATGGAATAATTATGCTTTGCAAACTGGAAAGAGACCTGAGACTGTTCTTAACTGCAAATCGTGGAAAACAATCACGGGCACAGCAGCACTCATTGCAGAAGCATCTAAGCCTCCATATAACCAACTTACACTGTAAACATTCACTCTGCGCCAGGTCCTGTGCCAGGTACTAGGCAGAGAAGAAAGAAAAGGGCTTTGGGAGCTCAGAGCTCGGGGTGAGCGTGGGTAGCAGAGCATCTAGCATGTTATGGAGGACAGGGTGCCAAGGAGGAGGCACCTGACTGCTCTGGGGAGACAGGGAAGCTGCAGGAAGACATTCATTTCACTCCTACAACAGGCACAAGGAAAGTCACATTACCAGTATTTGACAGTACCCGTCAAATACTTGAACTCAAGATACAAGTGCTCATCAAATACAGTTGACCCTTGAACGACACGGGTTTGAATTGCAAAGGTTTGCTTATATTTCAGATTTACAGGATGTGAAGAGGGCCAGCTTTCCATATAGCCAACTGCTGGGCTTGAGTACGTGCAGATTTTGGTAAACGCGGTTCCTGGAACCAATCCCCTGAGTATACCAAGGGAGGACTGTACTTGGTTTTCTCAGCCATTCAATAGGCTTATCCAGTGCCTAGTATAAGCAAGGCATCAGCCCAGGCAGTCAATCCAGGCAAGAGTCAGGAAAAAGGTTTTATTTTAAAAAGTCACCATATTAACAAAAATCCTACAAAACCCAGAATAAATATCTTCAAGTTATAAAAGCAAAAAAAAAAAAAGTCTAGAAAAGCTTCTTGCTGTAAAAAGACAACAGAGAGAACAGACCGAAAAGCTAGATGCATGCTTGTTTGCTTGGGTGGGGGCGGGGGCGGTGCTCAGGGAGGGACAGTGCCCCCCGCCATCCCTCAGAGGCGTCTCCAGGCCACAGTGAATCGGGCCAGGGTAAGAACAGGACAAGTGCCAAGCCCACAGGGCGCTGCAGCCCGGGAGCAAGCAGGGCGAGGCGTCAGCTCACTGCACTTCCTCAGGTCTGCATTCCGCTTCCCAGCCTCCCTGTTACCCGTAAAAGTGGGTGCCCAGCCTCGTAAAGTGAAATCTGGCTTGGTTCAGAGCCAGCCCGATCTGGGTTCCATCCTGGCACCATCTCCCTTCCCGGCTGTGTGAGCTCGGTGGGCACTGCCCCCCCTCTGGTTCCCGGTTTCTTCCTCAGTCAAGTGGGGGTGCCACCCTGCAGTGCGTCGGGGGGTGGAGAGGGCTCGGGGAGATGGCGTGTGCACCATGTGGCCCTCCACAGCAACCCAAGTCAGCTCTGGGTGACGGCGCCCTGCATGGGGGTCCTGGGCACTAGCAAACCTGGCCTAGAGCAGAGTCAAGGCAGCCGGGGAAACAAAGGCACAGCCCCATGACTACCTGGGACATGGCCTCCCCCACGGCAGTCCAACAGGTGTGGAAAACCAGGAGCCCGAGGGGCTTCTCCAAAGTGAGCAGGAGGTGAGGGGCCACCAGCACTGTTCCCACTCACGTCCCCTGACACCTGGCCCCCTTCAGCCCCCACGTGCCTCCTCACCTGCCCATGGGGAGCAGACCGCCCCCTGTGGAGACTTGAGGACTTGAGGACTGAACGCCTGGCACGTGGCAAGAGCTCAGTAACAGGCAGTTCTGCCCACAGGTGCAGGCACGTCGGGTGCGGCTGGCAGGAGCTGAGCATAGCTTATCCCATTTGAGCAGTCGAAGGCCAGACACAGGCCCCACAGTGAGGGAGGGGGTCCAGGGGAGACACCAAGTTCTCCCAGGCAAGGAGCCCACCCCACCCAAGGGCCAGCACCAGGAAGCAGCTCCAGGAAGGTAGAGACATCCCTGTCCCCTCCGGCCCAGGCCATGGAGGACCGAGGAAGGGGCAAGCAGGAACATTGCAAAGCTCAGCTCCGGCCCTGGAAGCACAGTCCCAGCCCCCGACCCCTCCCCAGGCACTGTCCAGGGATGGGGCTGTCACTGGAACTCCTGGGAGGCCTGCTTCAGGGGCCGGCTCTGGCAGCAGATGGCAACGGCTACCGTGGCCTCCTCGCTGGTCCCGCCCGCTGGGCCGACATCCTGGATCCTCACCACACATGTGTTGTCCACGGCATAGGCCCCCAGGACCTGGGTGGCCCCGGGGAGGGCACTGCAGCCGGTCAGGGTCCAGCCCTCCTCACAGGCCACAGTGACCTGCAGAGCCCGGGAGGAGAAAAAAGCGTGTGTCTAGCACGGCGTGGGCCAGGCCCTCCTGCCTCCCAGCAAGCCTCTGTGGGTGCCAAAGCGCAGCCCTTGCCAGCAAGCCACTGAGCCACCTGGGCCACCGCCCACAGCTCTGCCCCAGCAGTTCTGTAGCGTCACTGACCAAACCCACGAGCTCCTGCTTCACGCCCAGTCTTCAGGCGCGTGGGCACAGACGCGTGTCTGACATGCCAATGCCAAGCGCACCATCCCCGTAGAGCACCACCCCGCAGCCTTCCCATCCCACTCAATGGCAACTCCGTCTGCCCAGGGGCTCCACGAAAGCCTCGCAGCCATCCGCACACCTCCCGGCACACACACCCACAGGCCTGCGGGCTGCTCCTTCAGACCACTGCACCCACCGCGCCTCCCACCCAGGCCGGGGCCGCCCAGCCCCACCCCTCCCGGCTCCCCGCTTCTGCCCGAGGCCGCGGCACCCTCTCCTCAGCTCAGCGGTGGAGTGAGCTGTTCGAGCCCAGGGTGGACCGTGGCCCTCGGGCCCCACCCAACCTGGCCTGTTCCCTCTCTGCGTCGCCCCCCTGCCCCTGCTCACTCCACTCCCACCTCACTGGCCTCCTGGCCGCTCCTGGCACCCCTGGGCACACCCCCACCACAGAGCCTTTGCTCTGGCTGGTCCCTCTGCCTGGAGCATGTTCCCTGTGGTGTCCTCATGGCCTTCCTGACCACCCCGCCATTCCCTTCCCGGCTCTATTTTTCTCCATAGCAGCTTTTCAGCACTTTATATTAATTTACTTATTTTGTTCCCTATCCTTCTCCCCCACTAGAATGGACGCTCCAGAAAAGCAGAGCAAGACGTTGGTGGGGCTGGTATCTGCCCAGCGCCTGGAACAGCACCTGGAACATGGCAGCCTTCGGTGCATGCTGGGTGAGTGGACCTGAGCCTGTCCTCACCCTTGTGGAATGCAGCGCCCAGACCGCAGTCACCACAGTCTTGCACGTTTGAAACCTAGGCTGCGTTCATTTAACAGTGGACTCCTTAGGGTCTCCTGTCAAGAAGCTCCCTATGGCTTTTAAAAGGGAGTTACAGAGCAACTGCTGGTTGTATTGCACCCAGGTTCCGGGAAGGCCCCGCCCTCACACGCCAGGCCTTGGCACTGCCTCGCCCTCCAGCAGGGCCCCTCTCTGCCTTGCTGCACTCAGCTCAGGTGCCCCCTCTCTGGGTCACGCTGAGTCGGCTCTGTCCTCAGAGTACAGCGGAGCTCCTTGCCCCAAGCAATCTCCCAGCAGATCTGTTAAACGGATTGATCGATAAATGCATGTGCATTGCATTTCTTTGTGCTGTATTCACACATATTCTCCCCCAAGGGGAGTGCGCTGCCCAGACAGCAAACTTTCCTGATCTGCAAAAAAGCAAAAACAGGCCCAGCCACACACAACACACACGCATGCGCTGCCCACACAATGGCAAAGCTGCCCACAGCATCTGCCCCACAAACCAGCACCCTGATGCGTGATGGTACAGCGGCCGCACAGACGCTGACAGCAAAGCTGCACAGGACAGACGCGTGCCACCCTGCAGCGGGCACCAGGCACCCGCCCCACCCCTCACGCCTCTTCACCTGCTCCGCAGGGCCCGGGCCCCCGTGCTCCTTGACTTTGCACTGCAGACCCGGGGCGTGGCAGCAGGAAGCGTGGACGCTGGCCTCCCTGTGGCCCACGCACTGGCCGAGCTGACCTCGTGGCCTCGGCACAGGTCGGCTGTGGGTGCCAAGGTCCTCTGCCTCCCAGTGGGAGCTGCAGCCTGGGCCAGAGAAGGGCCAGCTCAGACGGTGGACTGCAGGGGACCCTCAGTCTCCACTCCCCACCCCACCGGACCCTATCTCTTAGGGTCTGAGGTGAGAGCTGGGAAACCCAGAAACAACTCAAGGTAGAAAAGAGACGCTGGCCTTAGCGACAGGACTCCCCTGTTCCCAGCCCAACTCTGCCGCTGACCTGCTGTGTGACGTTAGGAGAGCCATTCAACCTCTCTGAGCCTTAGCTTCTCAGGGAAAACGTCATGTCCTTTCTGCCCAGAGACGAGGCAATGAGGCAGGGGCTGTGAGGCCTTAGGTGCCTGACCTCCCGGTTCCTCCTCCCCACTCGGCCACCAGGTGGAAGTTCAGAGGGTCTGTCTGGGGCACCCAGGGACTCCCTCCATGGGCTTGGGAGTCAGACACACCCTCTGGCTACAAAACCTCAGATAGCAGTTACTCAACTACAGTGAGCCTCAGTTTCCCTATTTGTAAAATGAAAAGAGTAAGAGCACCTACTGGCAGGGACACACGTGCGAAGCCCCAGCATGGTGCCTGGAGTGTGGCCAGTGCTCTGTCCACATTAGGGTCACAGTCACTAGTGTTCCATGTCCTAGCTGTGAGGCCTTGGGGAAGTCACTCAGCCCGTCAGGCCTGCAGCTCCCCTAGCTGCAAACGGGGTCCTTTTGGATGTGCTTCATGGAGAGGCAGACTCTGGGATTCTACCTGGCATGTGCCCTCGAGCTTACCTGCGGGCGCTCCCAAAGCGGAGAGCAACCCAAACGCGGCAGACTCCCTGCCAAGCCAGGCCCGATGCGGAGCGTGGCCGGCGGCACCCTGACCTGACTGCGCCTCCTCCCTACACAAGGACACCACTCCTGACTGCCAATCCTTCCTGCATGCCAGCCTGCTCTTCCCAGCCAGGTCCTCGCCCTCACCCGCCTTTCCTAACCTGCGGCGGCTCCCCAGGGCACAGTCGATGGAGAATCAACTCCCGAACTAGTTCCTCCAGGCTGCATCCCAAACACCTCCCGTCCACCCGAGCTCAGCCTCCTCCCCACCTCAGGGGCACCATCCCTCAGTGCCCACAGGCCTCCGTCTGAGCTTCCTGCTCCCTGCCCGGGCATGTTCTGACACAGGGTAGCTGCTCAATAGTTACCTATGCCAGAGAATAGATTTTACAGCAGCAGGTGATAACAATAATAACACTAGATAGAATTTATATTGTCCCAGCACTAAAGTGAGTGCTTAGCCCATGGACTGATGAGGAAACAGAGATGCTTCTCTGAGGCACAGAGATGTTAAGTAACTTGCCCAAGTCACACAGCTGTTGAGTGGCACAGTGGAGTCAGACCAAGGTCTGCCCCACTTCAGATCCAGCCTGGGAGTCCCTGCTGGAACCACCTCTCTTGCAATGCACTGCCTTGGCAAAGCACCTGCCGTGTGCCAGGCCCACGCTCCAGACGTCACACAGCTCCCCACAACCCAGGGAGGCAGGTACAACCTTCAGCCCTCTTATGGAGGAAGGAAAAGCCGCCTGCCCAGGGTCACACGCATGGAAGTGGCAGAGCCACGGCGCGCGATGGGGTCAGGCTCCAGAGTCTGACCGATCACACTCATGGGGACCAAGACCGGAGGTGCTGGTTGCATAAGGAGACAGAGACTCCTCCTCCCCCCAGGGCAGGGCCCAGCCTCCTACCTGTGAGGACATGGCCCTGCTGGTGGCAGTGGATGCGGGTCTCCATGCCTGCCCGGGCTGGTGGAGCTGTGTGGACGCTGCAGTTGGCCTGGGGTAGCAGGCAGCACCTGGCGATGGCGTAGACACCTTCACCCCTGAACGCGTTGTGGGCCAGGCAGACACGCCTGCCCCCTCGGGCCTGAGAGGCAAAGACAGAAGCGGGAACCTGCTTTAGAATGAGCTCGGAAACCCAGGAGGGGGCTGGATGGGATCGACTCAAGCACCTAGTCCAAGCCCCAGGGACCCTTGTCAATGTCCCGCCAGGGGCAGGCCAGACCAGCCCCCAACCCTCCGGGGACAAGGTGCTCACTCCTGCCCAAGGAAGACTGCCCTGCCAATGGGCGGCTGTGTGTATGCAAAGGTTCTTGCAGACACTGAGAGTGGAGCAGCTTCAAAACGGAGACACAGGGAAATCCAGCAGGCCCGAGCAAGGACCCAGCCTGCAGCGCTGACCCACTCAGCCTCTCAAATGAGCATTCAGCACCATCTCCCAGGATGGAAATGCCCGCCCCGCCCCTGCCCGGCTAGGCACCGTCCTTCTGCCAAATGCCGCCCTGCAGCATTAACACCAATCCCCTGTTTTTGTTGCTTTGAGATTTCTCAGAGCCCATCTGAGCAAAAAGGGCCCTGGGGACGGCTGAGTCCAGAAGCAGTGAAGTCCTGAATGGGAACAGACCCAGTGCCGCCCTGCAATCTCCGGGCAGCCCTTCCCCACATGGCTCTGCAGCAGCGCCCAACCTCGTGCCATGAGCTGTGCCCCTTTAAGAGGACTAGAGCCCAGAGGACAGAGGGGCAGAAGGGAGACTCCTGCTCCGCGCACCGACACACACAGCAGAGGGGTGCAGTCACCTCAACACGCTCGCCCCGCCGCTTCCCGCTCCTGGAGAAGCCGGAGCAGCTCAGCAGCTCCTCCTGCGGGGCGCAGCGGGCCGCCGCCGTGGCCATCCGCGTAGGCCCTGAGGGCGCCGACCACACGCTCCTGCAGAGCAGCTGCCCACCTGCAACAAGCCTGGGTGAGCACGGGTGCCAGGGCAGAGGGGGAACCTCCACCAAGGACCTCCACCAAAGAAAAATCTTTAGTTCGTGGTAGGGAGGCTTAAAGAACATACTCGACTTTTTCCATAAAAACATGTTATAAAAGTGTTGCAAAGCCCCATCAGAACCCCACTCTCGTTTAATCCTATTTAAGGCGGCACAGTCCTCCTCGTACAGATGAGGGAGAGGGGAGAGACTGCTAAGGTCACAGAGGCCTCCCCAGCCCCAGCCTGGACTTGCCCCCCATCCCGCCATCCTGCTCACCTGCTCCGTGGGCGCTGGGGGGCAGCGCGGCCACCAGGTTGGGGGTCAGCACCCGCTGGTTCTCGGGAAACCAGGCCTCGTTGATGATGTCTTTGGCAGAGAAATGGAGCAGCCTCTGCCTCAGCTGGGCCAGGGTGAGCTCCGGCTCGGCGGTCAGCATCACCGCTGCAATGCCTAGGACGAGGGGGAGAGCTGGGGTGGCCTGGCCCTCCTCCCCGACCAGGGGGTCCTGCCAGGGCACATGCACACGCACAAGGACACCAAGCTTCTGTTCCCGAAGGTAAGCCACATATGGCGCCTTGCTAAGCTTAAGCCAGATGGTAAGGCGTCCTGCTCTCACACCTCTGTGCCTTGGGAATTTATTTGCCAGGCCAACTCCTACTCATCCACCAAGCCCAGATCAAATGTCCCTCCTCCAAGAAGCCTTCACTGATCCTCAGGCTGGGCAGGTGGCTCCTCTGGGTTCCCTCTAACACAGCCCTGACTTCTCGTGTTCCCTCTGTGTGTGCACCTGCCTCCCCCATCAGTCTGGGTGTCCCCAAGGGCTCCGTCAGGTCTGCCTCATCCTTGGTCCCTGTGCCCAGCACAGAGCCTGGCACAGGGAGGTCCTGGCACAGACCCTGCCTGACAAAGGGGCTTTTAGCAGCATGGTGGCCAAGGCAGTGGGCAGTGACTCACCAGCCACATGGGCAGCAGCCTGTGATGTCCCACTCTGTGACACGAAGCAGGTGCTGCAGTCGCTTGAGGCACCAATGATGTCTTCCCCTGGGGCAAAGAGGTCCACGCAGCGGCCAAAGTTGGTCCCCAAGGTCCCCAGGGTCATTGGCTGGTCCTGGGCATTGGTGGCTCCAACTGTGATGACCTGGAAAGGTGAGGTGAGTGGCAGAGAATGGAGCTGAGAAGAGGGGCTGCGGGGACAGACTGAGGCTCCGCCAGCTGGGCTGGCCAACTCCTATACACCTGCTACGGTCCCCTCCAATGTCCCCTCCTGGGGGGAATCTGACTCCCCAGATGGCACTCTGGGACCCCCTGCCCCGCCTCGGTGCTCCCCTCTGTCAAGTGCCAGGCACCATTCCCAGTGGCCCTGTGCAGTTTACATTCTAGTAGGGGACAGACAATAAACAGGTAAACAGGAAGGCAGGCGGTGTACCAGGTGGTCATAATCGCCATGGAGCAAACAAGAGAGGGTGAGGCGGAGACTTGCGGGCTTTCTTTGCTTTAGGCAACTGTCAGCTCAGCCAGGGGAGCCTCTGATGGCCAGGAGGGCCTGGGTTATCGCCGTCAGGTCCGCATCTGCACCCCACACCCACCCCCCACACACGACAGACCAGAAGTGGGACAAGATGCCTTCCCCTCAGGACCTCAGTACCCAGACAGCCTGACACGCAGTAGGTGCCCTGCAGACAGTGGTCAGATGGAGGACGGTCACAGCCCCGCTGGACCGCCAGCTCCTCCAGGGCAGAGACTCCATCTCTGTGTTCCCACCACCCTCACCTGGAACTCGCTGTGGTTCAGACTCGAAGCTCAAACCCCTTCCTCCCCGGCTCCCAGAGCCAGGCCGGCCCAGCCTGGGGAACACCGCATGCAGGCACAGGGGGCCCGCCTGCCCCCTCCCCGCTATCCTGGGGGCAACGGCACCGGCACCTACCTCGGGAGCGGAGGCCGGGGAGTACAGGCAGGCATCATCCCGGAAGTTGCCGGCAGCTGCGACCAGCACCACCCCAGTCCTCACCAGGTGCTGGCAGGCGGCATTGAGGACCCGGCTGTACCCACCCGCCAGGGGCAACAGCACCACCAGCGGCCGCACGGGCTGAACCAGCTGACTTTTCCGAATAAACTCTAGGCCTGGGAGGACAAAGCCAAGGTCACCCCCTGGGGAGACACGCTCCTTTCCCCCAGCCCCTCCCCCAGAGGCACGGTGTGATGGTTAATTCTGTGTGTCAGCTCGGTGCCCCGACACCAGTCAAAGTGCTGAGTGAGAGTATTTTTTAAATGTGACCAACGCTAAATCAGACTGAGTAAAGCAGACTGCCTGCTATCATGTGGGTGGGCCTCGTGCCATCAGTTGAAGGCCTCAAGAGAAAAGGCTGAGACGGAGGCCCCGAGGAAGGAGGAATTCTGCCCCCAGACTGCCTTCAGACTCGACGCTGCAACCTCAAATCCTGCCGGAACGTCCAGCCCTCCTGGCCTGCAGATTTCAGACTTGCAGCCCCCACATGAGCCAAGTCCCGAATACCCTTACACGCCTCCCTCTGGCTCTGTTTCCCCGGAGAACCCAGCGATTACGGACCAGAACATATTAACAATGGCAGCAGCAATAAAACTAGCCCGAACTGGCACTTCCCCGCGCCAGGCTCTCTTTCCAAGTGTCTGAATGTCCAACCTTACGGGATTCTCACAATTACCTTGCTATTAATATTGTTCCTTTCCAGGAAACAGGCACCAAGAGGATAAGTCAGGTCCTCAGGGGGGTGAGAAGGGCCCCGCCCCACCTCTGGCTTCACAGCCCTCTCTGCCATTGTCTGGGGCCTGGCTCAGGTGCCCCTCTGCTGTGATGCCGAGTTCCGGACCCACACAAACCCCTAGCTGCCCACTCGCCCGCTGCGTGACCCACCCTCTGTAACACAGGGACGACAGTTCCTTGGATCGTCCTGAGGATTAAGACTCTGCGCCTTGGGAGGCCCCATAGCTGTCTGCCCTGGAGGACGTGGCTCCCCCGGCCTCCGCTGCTCCATCTGAGAGCTGAGAGTGCGAACCGCGTCTGTCCCCTGCCACCGTCACCAGTGATGGCTCCACTCCCTCTCCAGCCTGGAAGCTCTGGCCCCGATGTGCCAGGGGAACCTGGAGCTGACAACTTCTCTGTCAATGGGGGTGTGGCCCGCCCAACCTCTCAGAATCTTCTGGATCGAAACCTCTGAGGGGTCCCCTGGGGCCGTGGCAGAGGCAGGAGTTGAAAGCCCACAGTTTTGCTCCTCCTAGGAGACAGCGGGGGTGGGGAGGCCCCTCACACCAGGAGGAGAGCAGAGAGGAACTGGGCATGCAGGTGGAGAAAAACAGCTACGGTTACAGCTGCC